>CAUYQV010048551.1:0-23366 GCA_963574575.1 Galagoides demidoff | reverse complement strand
TCAGAGCTGGGCCTCCTGGGGAGACCCAGGAGAAAAGAAATCTTTCTGAAACAGTTTAGTTGAAAGTGGGGTTCATTAGTTTAGATCCCATTACAATAAATTATCATTTGCCTCTCTAAATCTTAACAAAATGGACGCTGCACTGATTAGAGTCCCATGTGTTTGTAGAAAGACAAATAATCCTGCCCTTAATGACAGCAACAAGGGGATTGGTCCTCAACCAAACCTGTTCTTTTTCCCAAGAGGTAAAGTCCCCATCTGAAGGTAAAAATTGGAGCTTGAGTGTCTTACTTTTTGCAGAAGTTTTTTTTTTTTTTTTTTTTTGAGACGAAGCCGCAAGCAATCCCCCTGGGTAGAGTGCCATGGCATCACAGCTCATAGCAACCTCCAACTCCTGGGCTCAAGCGAGTCTCCTGCCTCAGCCTCCCAAGTAGCTGGGACCACAGGCGCCCACCACAACGGCCGGCCATTTTTTGGTTGCAGCCGTCATTGTTGTTTGGCGGGCCCGGCCTGGGGATTCGAACCCGCCACCTTAGGTGTACATGGCTGGCACCTTAGCCAATTGAGCCACAGGCACCGAGCCTATATTGTCTTTTTTAATACTTGTGAAGCATTACTAAACAAGAACGGTATCTGTATTTAAGACAATTCCTCAAAATGACAGCTATACTACAAATGCCACCAATCACTTACCAAAAAAATATGAAAGAGAACTAGAGAAGTGAAATAATTCTCATCAAGTGCAAACTCCTTAAGAAACTGTAACCCTAGTACTCTGGGAAGCCGAGGCAGGTGGATCCATTGAGCTCAGGAGACCAGCCTAAACAAGAGTGAGAACCTGTCTCTACTAAAAATTGAAAAGCTATCCAGGTATAGTGGTGGGCACCTGGAGTCCCAGCTATTCAGGAGGCTGAGGCAAGAGTATACCTTGAGCCCAAAAGTTTGAGATTGCTATGAGCTATGATGCCATGGCACACTACCCAGAGATAAGCTCAACTGCCAGTAATTTCAAATGATGATAAGTTATGCAAGGGAAGGACTAATAGCCATCTCAAAATGTTTTTATTAGCTTCATTAATATAAATGTATATACATCAATATAAAAATGTATTGGTTTACTAATATAAATCTTTGGAGAGTTATATACGTTCCAAGAGCATCTTAGGGGAACACAGATGAAAGCTAAAACTACAAAGAATATTCCAAACATGTTGAATTTTCAGGTTAATTCTGAATTGTAAAGCTTATGTAAATAAAAAATTAAAAGTACTATCTATACTAACTCCTAAGCCAGAAATCTGTCATTTCCTCTTTTTTTTGCCAGGGCCAGGTTTCAACCCACCACCTCCAGTATATGGGGTCGGCACCCTACTCCTTGAACCACAGGCAAAGCCCTCAGTCATTTCCTCTTTTCTCATCAATATTTTCCTACATCATTGTCTTCCTCAAAATAGTCAACAGAAAAACAACTGGCCTGGAATAGGATCCTTAAGACTGATGATGTGGTGAACCCTCTATCCACAAATCTGACCTCATTTCAGGGCTCCAGCAGCTTATCAAACCTCCATTAAACTCCTTATCTGCCTCTCACAGCAAACTCCTATCCTGACTTCTACAGTATCCATTAATGACACCATAATAGCACCTAGCAGAGAACTCAGAATCACCTTGAATTTGGCCTTCTCCCTACAGATTCTTAGTATCAGTTTCCATCCAATCCGATTTCTTCCTATTCCCGGTGCCATCCATCCTTTTTCAATTCACTCAGAACTACCTTAACAGCCTTCTAAGCACCTTCCCTTTCTTTCTTTCTTTCTTTTTTGAGACAGTTTCATTATATTGCCTTCGGTATAGTACTATGGCGTCACAGCTCACAGCAACCTCAAACTCTTGGGCTTAAGCGATTCTTACCCCTCAGCCTCCCAAGTAGCTGGTACTACAAGCGCCCGCCATAACGCCCAACTATTTTTATTGTTGTTGTTGTTGCAGTTGTCATTGTTGTTTAGTTGGCTGGGGCTGGGTTTGAACAGGCCAGCTTCAGTATATGTGGCTGGCACCATAACCACTGTGCTACAGGCGCCAAGCCCACCTTCCCTTTCTAAATCCACCCAGCTGACTGTTGCCATAACAATCCTCTCTGAGGCTCTTTCCAACAGCATAAACTCTCAACTACGTCATATACACCCCCACATACTCCCAAGCACACCGCGCATACCTCTGACTTACGCATGCATCACCATTCCCCAAAAATATAAGAGGTCTGACAATTAAGTTCGAGAAGCTGTCCTAGAAAAAGTGTTACATACCTCATTTCACTACAGTCATCTTCAAAATATTCCCCTTGGCCATCTAGTGACAGTGGTATTCAGCAATGAGGTATTTCTAGCATGAGTTCATGAACTTAATTGTAAGACTTCATAGCTTCCCAAGGAGAGTACCGCAAAGGTAACTATAGTGATTTTCAGCAATGAGCTGTATAGTACTTTTTCCAGGATGAGTTCTCGGACTTAATGATTTAACCTTGTACACATGAAAGCACTGCCTTAGATACACAAGCACAAAAGACACACACATGATGAATTCTATCCATCCTTTAAGACTCAGCTAAAGTCTCATCTCCGTCATGAAGTTTTCAAAGAACTCCAAGTACACTGCAAGCAACAAATACCTTTACTGACATTTGGCACTTACTATATTTCCTCTTGAAGTTAGTTTCTAAAACATTAATTCATGTGTGTTTTTTCTATGTCAATCCATCCCTTCATTTTTTTTCCCTTTCTTTTTTTTTTTATTGCCCCTCATTTTGCAATGAGACATTGCAAAAAAGCATGTCTCATTATCTAACTCCCTTCAATTTTTAATCAGGTAGCAAGCTTTCAAAAAACCTTGGCTTAGAGATTCTAGAGAAATGGAACGTAGACCAGCACCTTGTGTTTAGTAAAACCCAAGAACAGACCATACTGAGTGACCTGAAAACACAATGGAATACAACTTCTGAGTAATCTCAGAAGAAATTTTAGAAAGAATGGAATCAACTCCATGATATCAACTGCAGAGGTGCCAAGACTGCAGTAAAAACTGTCCGCTAGACACTAGACCCCACACACCATAGGCAATGGGGGCACACAGCTAGTGACAGAACCACAGAACCTTAAAAAAACTGTGCAGGGCAAGGGAAGACAATACAATATAACCTGTGCAGCCAAAACCTGAATCATATGACACCAAATCTTCCAATAACATGAGGAGAGGAGGCCCCAAGGATGACTGAGGTTGAATTTCCTGCCAAGGAAATGTAGAGTTCAAATGAAGTTGATTTAAAGAAAGCACCTGAGTATTGATTGGGAAAAAAATTAAAGTTAAAAAGGTAAAGAGGCCAGGCACAGTGGCTCACACCCGTAATCCCACCATGCTGGGAGGCGGAGGTGGAAGGATTGCCTGAGTTCAAGATCAGCCTGAGCTAGAGGGAGACCTTGCCCCAAGGGGCTCCTGTAATCCCAGGTACTCGGGAGGCTGAGGCAAGAAAATCACTTGGGCCCAAGAGTCTGAAGTTGCTGTGAGCTATGTCACCACTGCACTCCACGAGGGACAACAAAATGAGACTATGGTCTCAAAAAAAGTAAAAATAAAAATAAAAAATAAAAAGGTAGGGCAGCACCAGTGGCTCAGTGAGTAGGGAGCCGGCCCCATATACCGAGGGTGGTGGGTTTGAACCCAGCCCCGGCCAAACTGCAACAAAGATATAGCCGGGTGTTGTGGTGGGCACCTGTAGTCCCAGCTACTCGGGAGGCTGAGGCAAGAGAATTGCCTAAGCCCAAGAGCTGGAGGTTGCTATGAGCTGTGACACCAAGGCACTCTACCGAGGGCAACAAACTGAGACTCTGTCTCTATATAAATAAATACATAAAAAGGTAAAGAATGCAAAAGTGATACCTTCTTTCCACCTGAGTTTTTGGACTAAGATATTTATTTTTGATACAGACTTGTGGTGTCTTCCTATCTCAGTGATTATAAATTGAGTAAAACCTATTACATCTGTTTTCCACTCATTTCATATCACACAGGTCAATACTTACTTAAGTATTTAACCACATCATCAAAGATCTAGAGTATCTTCTACAAGTACCATATCAGCTTGGCACCCATATTTCAGTGGTTAGGGTAGCAGCCACATAAACTGGGGCTGGCAGGTTCAAACCCGGCCCATGTCTACTAAAATAACAATGACAACTACAATAATAACAACAAAAAAAAATAGCTGGGCATTGTAGTGGGCACCTGTAATCCTAGCTACTTGGAAAGCTGAGGTAAGAGAAGAGTTTGATGTTGCTATGAGCTGTGATGCCATGGCACTCTACCAAGGGCGACATAGTGAGACTCTGTCTCAATAAATAAATAAATAAATAAATAAATAAATAAATAAATAAATGTACTATATCTTTGCAAAAATGTGTATAAACCATCAATAATTTTTTTGAGACAGAGCCTCACTCAGTTGCCCTGGGGTTGACTGCCATGGCATCCTAGCTCACAGCAACCCCAAACTGGGCTCAAGTGATTCTCCTGCTTCAGCCTCCCAGAGGAGCCCTCCAATGCTTGGCTAATTTTGCTATTTTTAGTAGAGACAGAGTCTCACTCTTGCTCAGGCTGGTCTCAAACTCCTGAGCTCAAGCAATTCACCCGCCTTGGCCTCCCAGAGTGCTGTGATAATAATCATTGATTAGATCTCAAAAATGAGTTAGCCTCCCTACAAAAAGCCAGTTTATCTAAGGTATCTGTACCAAATGGGTAGATATGAAGTGAACATGCTATAACTTCCAGGAATTGGTGGACAAGCTGGACAAAGTAAAATTAAGCTAAATGCCAGGCACAGTGGCTCATGCCTGTAATCCTAGCACTCTGAAGGTTGAGGTAGGTGGATTGCTTGAGCTCAGTTCAAGACCAGCCTGAGCAAGAGAAAGACTCTGTCTGTAAGAATAGGCAGGCACCTGCAGCAGAAGCCAGAGGCTCACTTGGGCCCAAGAGTTTGAGGTTGCTGTGAGCTATAACACCACCACACTCTATGTAGGGTGACAAAGTGAGACTCTGTCTCAAAAAAAAAAAAAAAAAAAAGTCAGTTCTTCCCAAATTATATAGTCAATGCAATTCCAATGAAAATCCCAGCAAGTTATTTTGTGGATAACAATAATTTTTTTTTTTTTGAGACAGAGTCTCACTTTGTCACCCTTAGTACAGTGCTGTGGTGTCACAGCTCACAGCAACCTCCAGCTCTTGGTTTAGACAATTCTCTGACCTAGGTCTCCCACATAGCTGCTAGGACTACAGGCGCCCGCCACAATACCTGGCCATTTTTTGTTGCAGTTTGGCTGGGGCTGGGTTCAAACCTGCCACACTTGGTATATGGGCCCAGTGCCCTACTCACTGAACCACAGGTGCTGCCTGATAATAAATTGACTCTATAAAGTTTATATGGAGGGTAAAAGACCCAGAATAACCACAACAATCATGAAAGAGAAAAACAAAGTCAGAGGATTGACACTACTCAACTTTAAGACTTACTACAAGCTACCATAATCAAGAAACTATGGAAGAGGCAAAAGAATAATCAGATAAATCAATGGGACAGGGTAAAGAGCCCAGAAAGAGACTAACACATATAATGTCAACGGATCTTCAACAAAGCAGCAAAGGCAATAATACAGAAAAGTAAAGACAGTGTTTTCAACAAATGATGCTGGAATAACTGGACATCCACAGGCAAAGAAAAAACAAAAACAGAAACAAACCCATGTCTTCTGCTATGTGGTGAATTAAGAAAAAGAAAAAACATTTACTCCAGACACAGACAGACACAAACTGGATCATAGGTCTAAATGCAAAATGATAAAACACCTAGAAAATAACACAGGAGAAAATCTAGATGACCTCAGGTATGGAAACAACTTTTTAGATCAACACCATGAAAAAATATTAACAACTAGTAAGCTCGACTTTGTTAAAATTAAAAACTTCTGCTCTGCAAAAGACACTGCTGAGAGAATATGATATGCCAAAGACGGTGAGAAATGTTTGCAAAATACTTATAAGTGAATAGTATCCAAAGTATACAAAGAATGCTTAAAACTATGTAAGAAAACAATCCAGGTGAAAAATAGGCAAGAGACCTTAATAGACCCCTCACCAAAGATATAAAGATGACAATTAAGTATATTAAAAAATGTTCAACATTATTCATCATTAGGGAATTACAAATTAAAACAATAAGATACTACTACAAACGTACTAATTTTTAGAAAGCCGTTTAGAAGCTTTCCCCTCCAAGCTTCAAAAATGTCTTGCCACAGGTCACAAGGAATTGAATGAACCTCAACTCTGACTAGTGCTCTCACTAGTGCATGACAGCCTTTCAATGTCACAAAAGCACTGCTGATGAATATCATGTTACAAAATGGGCTGACTGCAGAGTCACTGTTTCTAGCTACCACAAAGTACAACACTACCTCCTAAACAAGTCCCAAGAGGTTTAATTCTCTCCAGATTCCTCCACTGAACCCCTAATCTAAACCATTATTATTTCTCACTTGGATTACTGTCGCGCCTCTTAACTAACTGATCTTGCTGCTTCTACTTACCCACCGTCCTTTACATAGAATAAAATTAAAATTCTCCAGCATTACTTACAAATCATTACATAAAAGTAATGAATTTTCTGCTCCTTTTACAAGGCAAGATCATTCTTTTAAGGGCTTTCTATTAGAATCTCTGCCTAGAATGTTCTCTCCCCAGATTTTCCCATGGCCAACTTCTTATCATTGAGATCTAGGTTTAAATATCACCTGCTCAGGATTTTCCCTGACCGCTTTTCTCCACCACCATATCACTCTAATTGTATGCACAGCACTTAACACGATCTGAAGTCTTTCTGCTTGCTCCTTGTCCCTAGACACTACTCTGCAAATACAAGTGGCAAAGACTTTCCTCTTGTATCTCAACCTATGTGCTTTCTGAACCATTTGAAGTCACATGCCAATTGGAGAAGGTTCAGAGATCATTTTTGCATGTTCCCCGCCCCCTGTTAGTATGCAACTGTTACCACTAAACAGCTTAAACAGCTAGTTATTGTTTGTTTTTGAAACAGAGTCTCATTTTGTCACCCTGGGTAGAATGCTATGGCGTCACAGCTCATAGCAACCTCAAACTCTTGGGCTTAAGCAATTCTCTTGCCTCAGTCTCCCAAGTAGCTGGGACTACATGTGCCTGCCACAATACCTGGTTATAATGAATATTTTAAATGCAATCTTTTAAATAACATGGAATCTTTTAGAAAATCCTAAGCAACTTAAATCATATGGTAGATGCCTAAAATTAATGGGATCAAAGAGTCTAAAAAACAATACCTTAGGTTTCCAACATAATACAACAAATATCCCAATACATCCTCCCATACAAACAATGAATGCATGAGGTGGGGAGGGCACAACTCTTCCCTTCTCTCACCTGTAAATATATGCACTCTGAAGAGGATCACTCTTTTGTAATTTCCAGCCCTGCAGCAATACTATCCCTTAGGGGAAGATGAAGATCAGAGTCTGGAGAAGTAAGTGCCTCATCCACAGGCTTTAGCCATATGCAACCTCTGCTGTTCTTGGACATGTAACTTCCATGTCTCCATGCCTTCACTCTCAGCACTGCTTCTGCACAGGGTGCTCTCCCACTCCCAGCTTGACACACCTAGAAACGTGTTACTCTTCAAGGACCACCTGAAATGTTCCTTCTTTCATAAGCTCAACTGGAGCAATCCTTATCTCCTGCTAAATTGATTTAATCATTTCTTTACTGCTTGAAAACAAATGTCTTACATTAGTGAATTATGATTTGTTTCTAACACTCAACTGAGAAAAATTCATTTATGTTTCTAAACAAGTCAATATTCTGCTAATAGCAATAGATAGTATTCAAAAAAACACTTAGTCAAAATATTTCTGAAAATTAAAATAGTTTTGCTATATAAAAATAAACTTTAGGGCAGTGCCCAGAGCTCAGTGGGTAGGGTGCTGGCCACATATGCCCAGGTGGGCAGGTTCAAACCCAGCCTGGGCCAGCTAAATAACAATGACAAATGCAACAAAAAAAAAAAAAAAAAAAGCCGGGCTTTGTGGCAGGAGCCTGTAGTCCCAGCTACTCAGGAGACTGAGGCAAGAGAATCACTTAAGACCAAGAATTTGAGGTTGCTGTGAGCTGTGACACCTCAGCACTCTACCGAGGTCGACATAATAAGCCCCTGTTTCAAAAAAATAAATAAACAGATGACACCTGTAGCTCAAGCAACTAAGGTGCCAGCCACATACGCCAGAGCTGGTGGGTTCAAATCCAGCCAGGGCCACCAAACAACGATAACTACAACCAAAGATAACTACAACCAACTTATGGCAGGTGCCTATAGTCCCAGCTACTTGGGAGGCTGAGGCAAGAGAATCGCTTAAGCCCAGGAGTTTGAGGCTGCTGTGAGCTGTGCCACCACAGCACTCTACCCAGAGCAGAGGCTTGAGGCTCTGGCTAAAATAATAATAATAATTAATAATTAAATAAAATAACCCTTAGCTCCATTAAATACCAAAAAATAAAGTTAATTACCCAGAAAAAAGCAAAGGATTTAGAAAGGGTTTAGCAAAAATCACAGAAATGGTGTTCTGTCTTCAAAATTCCACTCACATGTGTATTGCTGCAAATTAATGTGCAGTAGTGAGTAGAGATTACTTGCTTCTTCTGCAGAATGAGGACAATTTCATCACTATCCTAGGAATGCTGTCTTGCAATGATTAATTTATAGTTAAGAACAATTACAGTCACAGGCTACATAACCACGTGTCCATCCAACAACAGACAGCATATACAACAGTGGTCCCAAAGATTATAATGAAGCTGTCATAATGTCATAGCATAACACATTACTCACGTATTTGTGGTGATGCTGGTGTAAACAAACCTACTGTGCTACCAGTCATATGAAAGGTGATAGACAGTGATACAGATGATGCTGACCCTGTGTAGGCCTAGGCCAATAGGTGGGTTTGTATCCTAGTTTTTAACAGAAAAAAACTTATAGAATAAAAATATAGGCTCGGTGCCTGTGGCTCAAGCACTAAGGCACCAGCCACATACACCGAAGGTGGTGGGTTCGAATCCAGCCCGGGCCCGCCAAACAACAATAATGGCTGCAACCAAAAAATAGCTGGGCGTTGTGGTGGGTGCCTGTGGTCCCAGCTACTTGGGAGGCTGAGGCAGGAGACTCGCTTGAGCCCAGGAGTTGGAGGTTGCTGTGAGCAATGAAGCCATAGCACTCTACCCAGGGGCTCAGCTTGAGGCTCTGTCTCAAAAAAAAAAAAAGAATGAAAATATAAAGAAAATATTTTCATGCAGGTGTACAATGTGCTTGTATTTTAAGTATTATTCAAAACAGTCAAAAGTTTTTAAGAAGTTAAAAGTTTATGGCTAGGTGCCCGTACCACAGTGATTATAGCGCGGCGAGTTCAAACCTGGCCTGGGCCAGCTAAACAGCAATGACAACCAAACAAAAAAATTGCCAGGCGTTGTGGCAGGCACCTGTAATCCCAGCTACTCAGGAGGCTGAGACAAGAGAATCACTGAAGCCCAAGAGTTTGAGGTTGCTGTCAGCTGTGATGCCACAGCACGCTACCAAGGGCAACAAAGTGAGACTCTGCCTCAAAAAAAAATAATAATAATAATCCTTACAAATCAACAACAAAAAGACAAATAATCCCACTGAAAAATAGGCAAATGAGACATGGTGCCAAAAGCTCAGTGATTAGGGCGCCAGCCACATACACTGGGACTGGCAGGTTCGAACCTGGCCCAGGCCTGCTAATCAACAATGACAACTAAAACAACAACAAAAAAAAATAGCCAGGCATTTTGACAGGCGCCTGTAGTTTCAGCTACTTGGGAGGCTGAGGCAAGAGAATAACATAAGCCCAAGAGTTTGAGGTTACTGTGAGCTGTGTTGCCACAGTACTCTAGGGCGTAGACTGAGAGACTGTCTTAAAAGAAAAATAGACAAATGACTGGAATAGACATTTCTCTAAAGACGACATGCAAATGGTCAATAAGCACATGAAAAGATGTTCAACATCACTAATCATTAGGGAAATGCAAATAAAAACTAGAAAATGTGACACCACTAGGATGACAATCAAAGACAGAATAATAGGTGTTGATGGGGATGTAAAGGAACCGCCCCCCCCCCCACTGCTTGCTAGTAGAAGTATCAAATAAAATGGTGCAACCACTTTTGGAAAAAACTGTAATTTCTTCAAAAATTAACCATAATTACCACATGACCTAGCAATTCCACTCTTACCCAAAAGAAATGAAAATTTTTATCTTCACAAAATCCTGTAAACTATTCATAGCAGCATATTTCATAATAGCCAAAATGTGGAAATAATCTAAATGTTCATCGATCAATGTATTAAAGTGTGGTAGATCCATGTAATGAAATTGCATCCAGCCATAAAAAAGGAATAAAGTATGGGTGGTGCCTGTGGCTCAAAGGAGTAGGGTGCCAGGTCCATATACCATAGGTGGTGGGTTCAAATGCGGCCCCGGCCAAAAACTGCAAAAAAAAAAAGGAATAAAGTACTAACACACCCTACAACATGATGAACATGAAAACACACTAACTGAAAGAAGCTAGACATAAACATCCATGCATTGTATAATTCCATTTATATAAGATAACAAAAAAAAGCCTGGCAAATCTACAGACAGAAAGCAGATTAGTGGTTGCCAGGAGCTGAGGAAAGGGGGTAATGACTGCTAACGGGAACAGAATAACAGGGTTTCTTCTAGGGGTGAGAAAAATGTTCTGGAATTATTCACTGGTGATGGCTATAAAACTCTGAAATTACACTGAAAAACACTATATTGTACACTTTCAGAGGATGAATTTTATGGTGTATGAAATATACTTCAACAAAGCTTTTATTTTAAAAAACTAAGAAGAAATTAGAAAGTTATGCAACTGATTCCAATAATGCATTATCCATACAAATATTCTTTACTTGTATGAATACCAGCCACACAAAAATTTGACTTGACAAAGGATAAAAAAACAAAGCTGTGGTGTGATAGCTGAGGAGAGGGACAGTTTGCCCTCACTATATGAACCATAACAGTAAATTATTTTCTTTTTTTCAAAAGAAAACAGGCTGGACTTGAACTCCTAGGATCAAGCAATCTTCCTGCCTCAAGCACCCAAACAGCTGGACTATAGGCTCTGACACCACAGTGAGCTAGAAATTCATTTCTTCATTAATAAAAATTTAATTCACTAGCAGAAGAAAAATTATCAACTTATATATTCAATTTACCTGGTCAATCTCCATTTTATGCCTGGTTTTTTTTTTTTTTGGGGGGGGGGTTGTTTGTTTGTTTGTTTTTGCAGTTTTGGCCAGGGCCACGCTTAAATGTACCACCCCGGGTATATGGGGCCCAGCAGGGTACCCTACTCCTTGAGCCACAGGCACCGCCCCAATCTCCATTTTAAAATTAAAACTGATGGCTCTTCTCAGAAAACTTCATCTTAACTAAAATACCACCCTCCCAAAGAATGCTTACTGTTCCAGATTTTTCAAAAAGTAAAATTACTGATATTCTATAAAAGTACCTTTTACAATCCAAGTGCTTAAAAGTAAAAATGCCTAGTGTCTCTGGAAAGTTTATTAACAGATTAGTTTTAGCTTCAAATATACTAAAAAGGTTTCTGAAGCTTGAGAGGAAAAGCTTTTATCTAAACTACTTTCTAAAAATCAATTAGTTTCAAGGAAAAAAATATTCTGATGAATTAGAGGAAAAGGACACGTTTCTACATAGATGCAATAGATAAGTCAATATGGTTTACTGTCAAGAGACTATGTGTCCACAAAACACCATACCTCCTACTCATACACACACACAACAAACATACACACCTATTTTCCAAATGCATCAGCATCCACTTATGTATTACATAATTACATGTACTATCCTACTATGGACCAGCTTGTTTTTCTTCCAACAGTGTTGACAGGTAGCAGTGAATCACATATTTTCCTGTCTCATAAGCCTTATGATCAATGACACATTCTGCCAACATCTGTGGTTAAGAATGCAAAATGAAGCTACAGATCATCTTCATCGTCCCATGATGCTAAATGTTGCTGCATGTTTACACTAAGGTTAGAAAAACCAATCTTAGTGTCACTGGTACCAAACTCAAAACCAAGTAACTGCTCCAGACCCAAATCTGAAGTAAATCACAGAATTGTGGGGTTTATTTTTATTTGATAATATGACATGATCATTATCAAAATGTTGAGCATCTTCTACATGGAGAGAACTATGTTGATAATAAATATAAACACAATGACCAAATGCTTTTTAAGAAACAGCAGTAATTTCAAAGATTTTGTCTCACAAACCAGTCTTATAAATGCCAATACTTAGAAAGAGTACAAAGTACATATCTTAGACTTCTATAACCAAAAATATTCTGCCATGTGCCCATATCTTCAGCACCAAATATATAGTCTCCATAGATATAAGGCACAGAGTTTATATCCACTTATCAGAGGTCTTAAAATCTAGTTAAGCACTTTGGGACGCTGAGGCAAGAGAATCGCATGAGGTCAGGAATTCAAGACCAACCTGAGCAACAGCAAGATTGCATCTCTAAAAAAAATTCCAAAATTAGCCAGGTGTGGAGTCACAAGTGTGTAGTCCCAGCTACTAGAGAGGCTGAAGCAGAGGACCATTTGAGCCTAAGAGTTAGAGGCTGCAACAAGCTATGAAAACACCACTGCACTCCAGCCCAAGGAACAGAGCAAGACTCTGTGTCAAAAAAAAAAAAAAATCTAGTTGAGAAGCAGAATGAAAACAAAAAGATATACTGAACTCCAGGTTAGCATATGCTAAGGAAAGAAAAAAGAACATCTCACAATAAGAGTGATAAATCCCTTGGGAATGAAGTAGTCAAAAAAGCTCCTCAAGAGACAGGACCCAGCTGGGACCAGAGTAAAGAGAGTATCCATTAATATAAGTGGGAAAGGATTTCAAACTTAAAGAAAGGCAAAGAGAAGGGACTTCACAGGAACAAAAAAATAAGTTAGTTGGGCTGAAACCAAAGATTCACCAAAGGAAGAAATGAGTTAAGACTGAAGAATGAGGGCCGGCGAAGTGGTTCACGCCTGTAATTCTAGCACTCTGGGAAATCGAGGTGGGTAGACTGCCTGAGCTCAGGAGTTCGAGACCAGCCTGAGCCAGAGCCAGAGTGAGGCCTCATCTCTAAAAATAGGTGGGTGTTGGGACAGGCACGTGTAGTCCCAGCTACTTGGGAGACTGAGGCAAAGAATCACTTAAGCCCAAGAGTTTGAGGTTGCTGTGAGCAGTGACATCACGGCACTCTACCGAGGGTGACAAAGTGAGATTCTGTCTTTAAAAAAAAAAAAAAAAAAGACTGAAGAATGGACCAGTGTACAGAGAAACCTGAATGCCACACCAAGGAGCTTAAACTTTATTTCACAGGTGTTAAAGAGTTTTAAGTTTTTAAACTTGATGTGAGGAGATTAGAGCATTCAATACATAAGATTATTTGCCCAAAGCATAACGGGAGCACAAATATTCCAAATGAACTATCGGGCAGTGCCTGTGGCTCAAAAGGGTGGGGCGCAGGTCCCATATGCCCAAGGTGGTGGGTTCAAACCCAGCCCTGGCTAAAAAAAAAAAACTACAAAAAAAAAAAAAAAAACAAATGAACTATCACGTCACTGGGAGGAAAAATGTTCAAAGCCCAGCTACAACAGGGTATTATCAGGAGAGGCAGATGCAAGCAGCAACTCCTCAAATGATAAAACTGAATCAAGTTGGACTTACTTTTGCAACTCTCATTTGTATAAAGTCTACAATTATCATAAAAACAATGTAAATAAAAGCATATAGAACAGCTCTCACTGTATCTATTACATAAGAAGCGATTTACTTTAAATAAAGAACAACTGGATCATAAGTCTCAAAACTATGTTGTTAATCCTCAGACTTTAAAAGTGATATGCCATAACCTTATCAGCATAGAGACCTGGAGCAAGCCCATGAGTTTAAAATATACTACCTTGAATGAGTTCATCATATTAGCCCAGGCCCATTTCTAAGAGTAAATAAATGAGTGTCTCAATGCTCTGAGGCATTAACAAAAGGAATTGAAACAGCAAAAGAAATTTTAAAATTCCTCATGACAGTCAAATAACATCCTCCTCCAAAGAGTAAAATGGGTCATTACCATCCTACTACCTCCTAACCCCCTAACAGCCCCCGAATTTAGTATAAGGACACTGCCAAGTCAAGAGGGAGCAGTATTCTAAATTTTTTTTCAATTACCTCAGTTAATTATAAAGAATAATAACCAGGAGGTGAAACCCAGCATTATTTTTCCCAAACACAATTAAGATGATTTTACCAAGGCCCTTGTTATAAGCCAGAATCAAAATTCCTAATGGTTTCCCTGGCTTATGGTTGTTAATACACTGAGTCATCCATGTTTGATCAAAACACGGGTACTCTGGAGGTTGTCCAATTGATAAGTCAACTAAAACAGAGACCACAGGTGGAGAAACCACTCATTACATAACATCTCCAAGAGTTAAAAATTTCTCAACTGTGTTCCTAAAACAGTATTATTTGTACATTAGATTTATTAACATCATTGATAATACCGTGAGACCAAAATACTGTTAAGAGGGGGCGGCGCTTAACCTGATAGTCCACTACGGAGTTACGGAAAAGGGGACTCAATCGACTGAAGTACAAAATTCTCAGCAAGAGAGTTTCAAAACACCAGTGTCTCTCAAAGATAATGAGCTAGTTCAAACTTTCAGGCTTAACCTAAATTGCCTGTCCCTTGTGTTTAATGCAAGTATTCATTACAGTTCTTTTGTCTGTGAAATGACCCACACTAAAGCACAGCAGAGAAAATAACAGACACTAGCGTTGAACAATCGTTACTGCGAGCAAAAGCAGATTATCTTTCCACTAGTTCCAGCTCCTCCTCCCCACCAGCCCCGTCGCCCCCCACCTTGATTTTCTTAGAAATGGCAACAATTGAAGGCCACCACAGGAGGCCGAGAGGAAGCCGCCTAGGGACCGGAATACAAGTTTGGAGACCAGCACCAACTTGTGGCAATGGACCCAAGAATTTACGGCCTATTGCAGTGGGAGCAAAAGCCCACTCACCAACTCGTATCTGGCAGAAGTTGGGTGAAAATCTTGAGGAGAGGTGGCAGGACAGGCAACGCGTCCTGCCACGACAGGCGACAGTCGGTAAACAAGCAGGGCGGACCCACCCTCCCACAGCCCCCGGTGCCTGTCCTCGCACCCCCAGGGCCCAAGATGGAAGCGTGGCCCACTGCAGCCCCAGGCCCCCTGCCCTCCCCTTGCCTGCAGCGCCGCAGCCCCCGGGGGCACCAGGCGGGCGGCCCAGGAGGCCTGGCGGCCTGGGCGCCGCCGAGGAGCGAGGGGCCCGGCAGGCCGCGGTGGGGCCGCGAAGGGCCTGCCGCGGGGCACCCCCCTGGGGCCCGGTTACCTGGCGGCGGCGGCGGCGGCGGCTCCTCCTCCAGCTCCTGCTCCCGCTCCTCCTCCCCGTCCGACGCTCGGCGCCCGGCGGCGGCGGCAGCGGCGACTCCTCGCACAGCTCGCGGCGACGAGCCGAGCCCGGCCCCTCTCCGCCTCCCTCCGCGCCGCCGCCCGCCCCGCTGCTGCCGCCTCCGCCCTCTCCCCTCAGTCAGGACATGGTCTCCGCGGGCCCGCGCGCGGCTCCCGGCTGCCGGAGGCTGGGGCGGAGGGGCAGAGAGGAGGCGCGGAGGCGGGGGGTGCCTGGGGGCCGGGG
Source organism: Galagoides demidoff (assembly GCA_963574575.1). NCBI lineage: Eukaryota > Metazoa > Chordata > Mammalia > Primates > Galagidae > Galagoides > Galagoides demidoff. The sequence continues at coordinate 7,432 of CAUYQV010048551.1, read as the reverse complement.
GGAGAGAGGGGGGGCGGCCGCGGGCGCTGCGGACTCCTAATGGCGGCGGCTGAGGGACCCGGAGCCAAATCAGCCCCGCGGCGAGCAGCACAACGTCAAGGCCGGACCCCGCCGCTCGCCGCCCTGTCATTGGCCCGGAGGCCGCCAGCGGTGCAGCCAATGGGCGGCCGCCTCTTTCCGGCTCAGGGGGCGGGCCGCGGCCGGGTGACGTCACCGGCTCGCCGCCCTGATTGTGAGGCCGCGGAGCGCTGCAGCCGGCTGGCGCGGAGGTGGCCAGGCTGCGGGCTGCGCGGCGCGTGGTGCGCGAAGGAGTGGGCGCTTGGCTGGCTGCGGCGGGGGTTAGAACGCCGAGGAGAAAGGTGTCTGGACGCGCGCTCTGCCTCTTGTCTGCGACAGATGCACCAGAGTTTTATGTCAACCCTCCAGTCTCAGGTCTTCTAAGTGAACTTAGTAACTTAGGTGCTATTTCTCTTTTTCTTAAGCAGTTTCAAGCTTTTGGTAAGACACTGGGAAAGACAGATATCTAGGTGTCTTGTGGTGGTTTCCTTATTTTATGTCTGGTTTACGCACTGCTTTTTACTCTTGCCTTACGCGGCAGTTATTTGTGTATTTCTCCTCTCTCCATTTAGTACACATACGCATACATACACACATGATGAAAAGTCATGGAGCCCTGGCCTCTCGCTCTCCCTCAGTATTTCCTAATTCTAATCTTGAGTCAATCCAACTTTCTCATAGCTGCCTTTTCTGTAAATTGGAGACAAGGCCTACCTGTCTTCAGGCAAAATTGTGGACCTTTAATTAATTCCATTAGTGCCTGTAGTAGGAAGCCATGAAAAAGTAGGAAAGTGCCTGTATTGGAGCTGCACGCCTTTACCTGTGTGACAGACGAGGGTAGGACTAGAAAAGGGCAGAGAACCCAAATAGGAGGCAAAGACCTGAAATCAAAGTAGCTATGGGAATGGAAAGGAGAGGGCAGGGCTGAAGTAGAGGACGGCAAATCCTCAGGGTCTGCCAGAAGAAGAATCACACGAACGATGACGCTATGCTACGCAGTCACACAGCGCAGGAGTTAGGTCAAGTGAGGTGTTGACCCATGGACCCGGTGTGTGTAGATCCAGAGCTCAGAAGGAAGTAGGGAGGTGGGGAGATGACAAGTTAACCTGAAATCTGATAGGGTGACACTGGAGCTAACTGTCAGGGGATTATCTGTGTAGAAGTTATCATGGAAGCCACAGGAGTAGGAAAGACAGAAAAACTACCAAAGGAGAAAAGGAGAGTGGTTGAGAAGAGAGGAGCTGGAAGAGGTAGTAGTGCAGTGTTGTGAAAGCTGAGAAGGCCATAAACGATACCCTATATATTTAAAGAAGAATTAGAACCAAGAAAAGTTCAATGCATTTGATAAACAAGAGACTTAGTGACATACTAGAGAATAGTTCTTAGTGGGCTGGTAGGAAGAGAAACCAAATTTCAAAATCTAAAGCCATGCTTGAGTATTGGAGCAGTGATTGTAGACTATTAGTCTACAAGATATCTAGAAGTGAAAGGGGAAGGCAAGAGTCATAAGAGTAGACAGACAGGAGTAGAGAACCTTGTCATTTTGGAAGTCTGCAAAATGAAACAAGAAACTTCAATTAGGCCAGGCACATTGGCTCACTCCTGTAATTCTAGCACTCTGCAAAGCTGAAGCAGGAGGATCCTTTGAGTTCTGGAGTTCAAGATCAGCCTGAGCAAGAGGGAGACGTGACTCTACTAAAAAATAGAAAAATCAGCCAGGGATCATGGCTGGTGCCTTGTAGTCCCAGATGCTCATGAAGCTGAGGCAGGAGGATTGCTTAAACCCAGGAATTTGAGGTTGCTGTGAGATAGGCTTGGGCACAGCACGCTACCTAGACAACAGTGTGAGTCTCAAAAAAGAAAAGAAAGAAACTTCAATTAGATATACTTTAAAATGTACATTATTTTATAAAAATCTAACTTCTATGTACTTAATAATTTCAAAAATGAAAACTTTTTTAAAGTTAACCTTTTAATGACTTTGTTGTCTCTGCTTTTTGTTGGAAAGCATTTGAATAGTTGGTCGCAGCACAGAAGTCTCCACCTTCAGGTGATCCTCTAGATCGGCAGTTCTCAACCTGGGTCACAACCCACAGGAACTGTATTAAACGACCGTGACTTTAGAAGGGTTGAGAACCACTGCTCTAGATGAGTATCACTCATTTGTGATCTTCAGGGCATCTTGATTTGGGTCAGTAATGAGTGATTGAAAAACAAAAAAGCATTTTTAAGACATGTTGCTGAAGGCTGCAGTATACTGCATTTTTCCATATTTCTTTTTTTTTTTTGAGACAGACCCTCAAGCTGTCCCCCTGAGTAGAGTGCTATGGCTTCACTGCTCACAGCAACCTCCAACTCCTGGGCTCAAGTGAGTCTCTTGCCTCAGCCTCCTAAGTAGCTGGGACCACAGGCACCCGCCCCAACACCCGGCTATTTTTTGGTTGCAGCCATTATTGTTGTTTGGCGGGCCTGGGCTGGATTTGAACCTGCCACCTTAGGTGTATGTGGCTGGTGCCTTAGCCACTTGAGCCACAGGCGCTGAGCCCATTTTTCCATATTTCAATTGGATCTTTCTCAACATCAAACAATGACCTAAAATGTCATCTACTAAGAGCTCAATCAATTTCATCTGTAGTTCTTTAGGTGCCTTGGTGATACCAACTAGGATGAGGCTGAAATGCTAATCTGAGTGTGATATCATGATCCTCAAAGTCAGTGAACCTTTCATTGTATTCTCCAATTAATAGATCTAGAACAGCTGTGTATCTTCAGATGATTCACATATACCTTTCTGCTTATCAGTGACTTTGCTAACTTGGGAGAACATTCATCCAAAATTTCCTCTTAAAAAAAGAAGTGTTGGGGCGGCACCTGTGGCTCAAAGGAGTAGGGCGCTGGCCCCATACACTGGAGGTGGCAGTTTCAAACCTGGCCCCAGTAAAAAAAAAAAAAAAAAAGAAGAAGTGTTGGGGCAGTACCTGTGGCTCAATAAGTAGGACACCAGCCCCATATACAGAGGGTGGCGGGTTCGAACCACGCCCCAGCCAAATTGCAACCAAAAAAATATCTGGGCATTGTGTAGTCCCAGTTACTTGGGAGGCTGACGCAAGAGAATTGCCTAAGCCCAAGAGCTGGAGGTTGCTGTGAGCTGTGACACCATAGCCCTCTACCGAGAGTAACAAAGTGAGACTCTGTCTCTAAAAAAAAGAAAAAGAAGTGTTGGCCGGATGCAGTTGCTCATGCCTATAATCCTAGCATTCTGGGAGGCTAAGGTGGGCAGATTGCTTGACCTCACAAATTTGAGACCAGCCTGAGCAAAAGCAAGACCCCCGTCTCTACTAAAAATAGAAAAACTGGGGCAAGAGGATCACTTGAGCCCAAGAGTTGGAGGTTGCTATGAGCTATGATGCCATGGCACTCTACCCAGGGCAACAACTTGAGACTCTGTCTCAAAAAAAGAAGTGTTTTGAAAACAAGAGAGCTTTTTCTCAAATGCTTGGATTTTTTTTTTTTTTTTTGGCTACATACCATGTATAGTCTTTTATCTTGCAAAGAAATATTTAAGTTGTTTTGATCTGACATGGAATTATACAGAAATGCTGCATTCCTATAGAAATCTTTTAATAATTCACATTGCTGATTCTGTTCTACTTTATAAAATTTAACTATCTGTTCTCACAGAGATAAAATTTTGGCTACACTGGTCCCTGCAATAGCCAACACACTTTCAAATGATTCACTGAGTACTTCATCATCCAACTTTAGCATGTTATGAAACTAATGATGTTTTGTTGCATTTGCTTGAATATAGTTAACAATACTTATAACTTGTTGCAAATGTCAATAGCTTCAGTGCAGAGATTTTGCTGATATAACACACAATGAAAAGAAATTAGAGCATCTGGATCTGTTAATACTTTTTATCCGTACAATAAACCCTTCGTGTTTTCCTATCATGGAAAGTGAACCGTCTGTACATATACTCACTAAATTTACTAAATTCAGTCCAACTTCACAACATTTAATCTTGAAAGTTGGCCGGGTGCGGTGGCTCATGCCTATAATCCTAGAACTCTGGGAGGCCAAGGTGGGTGGATTGCTTAAGCTCACGAGTTCCAGACCAGCCTGAGCAAAAGCAGACCTTGTCTCTACTAAAAATAGAAAAACTGAGGCAAGAGGATCACTTGAGTCCAAGAGTTGGAGGTTGCTGTGAGCTATGATGCCACAGCACTTAGGCCCCAGTACCATTTCAAGGTACAAACAACTGTCTGTTTGAAGGAGAAATGCCTTGAACTGCCTGTTTGAACTCTGTCTCAAAAAAAAACAGATCTCGAAAGTTGTCAAAGGTGTTTATTTCCCATGTTCTATTCATAAGGGTACCCAAAGCAAGTAACTGTTGATAGCAAAGAAAGTCTTCTGTTATGACCCAAATGGAGTATAAAAACCTGTGCCAGGCTTGGCGCCTGTGGCTCAAGTGGCTAGGGCATCAGCCACATACACCTAAGGTGGCGGGTTCGAATCCAGCCCAGGCCCGCCAAATGACAATGACAGCTGCAACCAAAAAATGGCCAGGCATTGTGGTGGGCACCTGTGGTCCCAGCTACTTGGGAAGCTGAGGCAGAAGACTCACTTGAGCCCAGGAGTTGGAGGTTGCTGTGAACTGTGATGCCACAGCACTCTACCCAGGGGGACAGCTTGAGGTTCTGTCTCAAAAAATAAAAATAAAAGCCTGTGCCAAGTCAGTAGAATCCGTTGATTCATCCAAAGTGACTGAATGAAATATTTTCCTTTAGAATTATTTATTTATTTATTTATTTTGAGACAGAGCCTCAAACTGTGGCCCTGGGTAGAGTGCCGTAGCATCAGACCTCACAGCAACCTCCAACTCCTGGGCTCAAGTGATTCTCCTGCCTCTGCCTCCCAAGTAGCTGGGACTACAAGTGCCTACCACAACGCCCGGCTATTTTTTGGATGTAGTTGTCATTGTTGTTTGGCAGACCCGGGCTAGATTCGAATCCACCAGCTCTGGTTGTGTGTGGCTGGTGCCTTCGCCGCTTGAGCTACAGGGGCTGAGCCTCCTTTTGAATTATTGCATGAAGTTCTTCTGTTAAGTTGAAGGCTAATTCATGCTGCCTATCAGTTATGGTTCTCTTTGAAACAGGCAGTTTGTACTTTGAAATGGTATCGGAGCCTCAGCATCCTACAGCTTCAGCAATGCATTCTTTCACATTTTCTATATCATGTCCCTTTTTTCTCAAATAGATAAGCTACTTTATAAGTTGTTTCAGTGGCATTATTTCCAGGTCTTATTGCTGCTTGAAAGAGTTATGTTTTCTTTTGCTTTTCATTTTTTAATTTCTGCAATACAATTTTTTGCGCCTTTCTAATTTAAAATATTTGTGGCCTTTATAAATGTTATAATGCTGATGAGCACTGAATTTCTTTAATGTTGATACTGCAATATCACAAAGCAAGCAAATCATTTTATCTTTAGCAGAAACAAGATAATATTCTAATTCCCAATCCTCATTAAAAAATCTGTTCTCTTCATTCTGCATTCTCTAATCTTCTTTGACATGATGGGCTATTAGGTAGATAGAATTAAAAAACAGTGTTGAGGCTCAGCGCCTATAGCACCATGGTTACAGCACCAGTCACATACACAGGGGCTGGTGGGTTCGAACCGAGCCCGAGCCTGCTAACCAACAATGACAACTACAACAACAACAAAAAATAGCCAGGCATTGTGGCGGGCACCTATAGTCTAAGCTACCTAGGAGGCTGAGGCAAGAGAATCTCTTAAGCCCAAGAGTTTGAGATTTCTGTGAGCTGTGATGCCACAGCACTCTACCGAGGGCAACATAGTGAAATTATGTCTCACAAAAAAAAAAAAAAAAACCTGTGTTAAGCTGTGCAACTATTCACAAATTCCACTTTAAACAGAAACACAGTAGACTGATGTCAAAACAGAAGCATACTTGCTGATAACAGACTGGCATACTCAACCCCCATAAACTCTTTAATCAGCCTTGTGCAGTAGTGGCACCAATCAGGCAGAGGAAATTAGAACTAAATCAGGAGCACAGCAACTGTCAATTTAGCCTTTGTGGCTAATTTCTAATTGAATTGTGATGGTTAGTCTATGACAGGCATCCTCAAACTACAGCCCATGGGCTATATGCAGCCCACTGAGGACGTTTATCCGGCCCGCCGGGTGTTTTTGCCACCACTGCCTGTCCTGCTTAGCAGACAACTTGTCCCAGGGCCTGCAGTCCGGCCCTCCAACAGTCTGAGGGACAATGAACTGGCCCCCTGTTAAAAAAGTTTGAGGACCCCTGGTCTAGGAGGATTATTTCATTGAAATTTATTGTATTCTTTGTTTTTATAAATATGTTTATTTTAAAAATGAAGTAAAAATATAAAATATGAGATTGGGCGTGGTGGCTCATACCTGTAATCCCAGTACTCCAGGAGGCCTAGGCATGTGGATGGCTTGAGCTCAGGAGCTCAGGACCAGCCTGAGCAAAATGAGACCCCATCACTACTAAAAATAGAAAAACTAGCTGGGTGTTGATGGTGGACACCTGTAGTCCCAGCTACTTGGGAGGCTGAGTCAGGAGGGTAGCTTGCACCCAGGAATTTGAGGTTGCTATGAGCTAGGATGGCACATCACTCTACCCAGGAAAATAAAGTGAGACTCTGTCTCAAATTAAAAAAAAAAAAAGAAAAGGAAAAATCCTCAGCTGGGTGGTTCACATCTGTAATCCCAGCACTCTGGGAGGCCAAAGCAGGCTGATCACCTGAGCTCAAGAGTTTGAGACAGGGGCTTGGCGCCTATGGCTCAATCAGCTAAGGCGCCAGCCACATACACCTAAGGTGGCAGGTTCGAATCCCCAGCCCGGGCCCACCAAACAACAATGATGGCTGCAACCAAAAAATGGCCAGGCGTTGTGGCGGGCTCCTGTGGTCCCAGCTACTTAGAAGGCAGAGGCAGGAGACTCGCTTGAGCCCAGGAGTTGGAGGTTGCTATGAGCTGTGAAGCCATGGCACTCTACCCAGGGGGATAGCTTGAGGCTCTGTCTCAAAAAAAAAGAGTTTGAGACCAGCGGAGCTAAAGCAAGACCCTGCCTCTAAAAATAGCCAGGCATTGTAGTCACCTGTAGTTCCAGCTACTGGGGTAGGAGGCTAAGGCAAAAGAATCGCTTGAGCCCAGGAGCCTGAGGTTGCTGGGAGATACAACTCCACAGCACTCTACCCGGAGCTACAAAGTGAGACTGTCTCAAAAACAAAAAAGTAGGTATAGATACATAGTTGTGATTAACAAAGAAGTTTTATTTTTTTTAAGAGACAGAGTCTCACTTTGTGGCCCTCGGTA
>CAUYQV010048550.1:0-12268 GCA_963574575.1 Galagoides demidoff | reverse complement strand
GCATCACAGCTCATAGCAACCTCCAACTCCTGGGCTCAAGCGAGTCTCCTGCCTCTGCCTCCCAAGTAGCTGGGACCACAGGCGCCTGCCACAACGCCCAGCCATTTTTTGGTTGCAGCCATCATTGTTGTTTGGCGGGCCCAAGCTGCGGATTCGAACCCTCCACCTCAGGTGTACATGGCTGGCGCCTTAGCCAATTGAGCCACAGGCGCCGAGCCTTATTCTTTCTTTAATACACAGCCTTCCTTTGTGAAGATCCAAGTTTCTGACCTATATCCTTTTTCTTATTTCTAAAGAGCTTCTCATAATGTTTCGTGCAAGGCAGGTCTACTGGAAATGAATTCCCTCAATTTTTGTTTGTCCAAGAAAGTTTTTACTTCTCCTTCACTTTTGAAGATAAGTTTTGCAAAGTACAGAGTCCTCAGTGGTGGTTTTCTTCTCACTGTGCTCTCCTCTTGCCTACGTGGTTTCTGTGGAGTAGTTGGATGGAATTCTAATGTTTGCTCCTCTCTACGTAGCGTTTACCTTTCTCTGGCTTCTCTCGAGGCTGTATTTTTGATTTTCTACAATTTGAATATAATATGTTTTAAGTGTACTTTGGGGGGACATTTATACTGCATGGTGTTCTCTGAGCTTCCTGAACGGTGCTTTGGTTTCCGACTTAATTTGGGGAAATTCTTAGTTATTGTTGTTTCCAATATTTCTTCTGTTCCTTTCTCTCTTTCTTTTCCTTTTGGTATTCCCACGATATGTAAGTTACAGTTTGTTTGTATTTGCCCCACAGTTCTTGGGTAGTCTGTTGGATTTTTTAAAATCCTTTTTAAATCCTTTTCCTCTTTGCGTGTCAGTCTCTCTTGTTACATGCTCCAGCTCAGAGAGATTCTTGCCGAGCCATATCTAGTCTGCTAATGAGCCCGTCAAAGGCATCCTTCATTCTCTGCAGTGTTTTCGATCTTTGGCTTTTCTTTTCAGTTCTTTCTTAGAATGTCCATTTCTCTGCTTATATTATCTATCTATCCTTGCATCTGTCTGCTTTTCCCATTTGAGCCTTTAATGTATTATGCATAATCGTGCTGGATTCCTGACCAGACGTTCCTGCCATCTTTGAGTCTGCCTCTGACTCATCAGACTGTGTTTTGCCTGTTAGTGTGCCTTGCAATTTCATGTTGAAAGGGGGATGTGACTGAAAGTATCTGGTAGACAGGCCTCTAGTCGTGAGATGGGGACAGGGAGAGTTTTCTGTAGACCTCTGATTAGGCCTTGCTCCTGTAGGGAGCTGGATCCCTGGGCTCTGACTTCACAGTGTACCTCTGCTCCCCAGGAGACAGGCAGGGGAGGCTGGAGCAGAGTATTCCCTCCCTCAGGTTGAACAGGTGCGGATAAAACCAGCAGTTTAGTCTCAAATTAAATAGTTGTCCTGAGGGCTGGCCTTGTTAATAAGAATGCTCTGGCTAATTTCAGAAAGGTTATTTTCCCTGGTGAAAGGTCACTTCTCCAGTGCTCTCTCTTATAGCCTCGTAGAGCTCCTAGAGGCAAAACGCACACAGTCTGGGAACCCTCCCGTGACTGAGTCACCCTGGAGTTTTATCGCTTAGGTTTGTCCATAGGGAGCCTCCTGTAGTTTCCAGTTACAGTTTGGGTTTTTCTGCCCTGTAGGGAATCCATAGAGGTTTTACAGTAAGTTTCTGCCCCAGTAAACTGTGATTCTTTGATTCACCTTTCTGTTCCATCTGGGGGACACCAGCTTTTCTTTCTCTGACAGATCTAAGATACATCCCTAAGAGGAGTTGGTAATTACTTACGTTGTTCGGTTTTTCACTTTGTGAGGACCGAGTTGATGAGTCTAAGCATTTTACATGCCAGCCACTAAACAGAAGTGTTTGTGAAGTGTTTGTCCATCCAGGGTCCTCACTGTGGCTGAATAAGCATCACCCTGGGGAGTGCGAGCCCTTTGCCTGTGCCCTCCCCATTCATCATCCCAGCTTTCCTCCCCAGAGGGAGAGGAGTCTGTGTGTTTGCAGGATGAGTGTTAGGCCCACCTCCCTGTTGCCTTTTCCCTTCCTGGGTGAGTCTTGAAGCACAGTGCTTTCATATGTAAAATAAGTATTACCCACGCAGTTGGGAGTATCTGAATGGAATATTTAGGTAATAAACATTCCTTTATTATAATAATAGGAAGCTGGGCTGTACTTCTATTGTGTGGAGTAATTGAGAGATTGCCTATGGATTGTCTTCTCTTAGGAAAAAGCCCACATTCTAATAGATTTTAAGACATAATAGAGAGAGGGAGGGGAGAAGCCCTACTATCCTAGATGGGCCATAAAGAGTCACAGTTTATTTAAAATCAGACCCTTAACTATTACATACAGTTCATTTTCTTATCTTCAAAGAGATAGGAATGTATTGATTTGCCTCTTTTTTTGAGTTATTACTAATAATTTTTGATGAACGCACTATGTCCTATTTTGCCAAAGGGCTTTCTCTTTTTTTGTTGAGACCATTTTTCCTACTAAAGTGATTTTTTTCTCTAGAAATTATTTTGTTACGGTTAAAAAATATTTTTTTGAGTGGCGCCTGTGGCTCAGTGAGTAGGGTGCTGGCCCTGTGTACCAAGGGTGGCGGGTTCAAACCCGGCCCTGACCAAACTGCAACAAAAAATAGCCAGACATTGAGGCGGGCACCTTTAGTCCTAGCTACTCAGGAAGCTGAGGCAGGAGAATCTCCTGGGCCCAGGAGCTGGAGGTTTCTGTGAGCTGTGATGCCATAGCACTCTACCGACGGTGACTAAGTGAGACTCTGTCTCTTAAAAAAAAAAAATAGTTATATGTATTATATTTAATAATTACATATATGTTATATATATTATATTTATTTATTTTCCCAAACATGATGGACATGGTTAGAATTTTATGGTCTGCAAGAAACACCTGGGCATGGCAGTTTCCAGGGTGTGAGCTGGTTGTCAGGAAGCTCAGTGTTGTAGACAGACGGGTAGGCAAATGCAACCCTTAGTTGAATATTTTTATGGTCACAAAACCCACTGGCAGATGGAGGAGCCAGATCTAAGAGAGCAGTGATGCTCCAGGGCAGGTTCTTCAACCTTGTGACCACACACACCATGAACACAAGTGTTTTTAGATTATCCCCCATATGTATCACAACACTCACCTATGCACACATTGCTGTGTGAATTATACTTTCTTTTTTCTTTTCTTTTTCTTTTTGTTGAGACAATCTCACTCTGTCCTCCTGGGTAGAGTGCTGTGGTGGTATAGCTCACAGAGACCTCAAACTCCTGGGCTAAAGCAATCTTCCTGCCTCAGCCTCCCTAGTATCTGGGACTACAAGTACCCACCACAATGCCGGGCTAGTTTTTCTATTTTTAGTAGAAATGGTAGCTCGCTCTTGTGTAGGCTGGTCTTTAATTCCTGACCTCAAGCTATCATCCCACCTTAACCTCCCAGAGTGCTAGGATTATGAGCGTGAACCACAGCCTGACATATTTAAAATCAGCTTTGTAAAGAACAAGGGAGATACTTGTGACAGTGTCTTCTGTTTCCTTTCAAATCTGCCTCCTTTGGAGCCTGTTGCTCTTGGGGCTGCTATGGTCAGAACCCCCCACATTATTATTTAACTTTATTCCTAGTCCTAGTTCACCCCACTTTGGGGTAGAATCTGGAATTCGGGTAAAGTATACCACCCAAGTTATAGTCCTAGCTGGCAGTCATGGATTTGTGACAGGGATGATGGCTTGGGAGCCACAGATGAGAGTTTGGGGACAGGATGTGGTCCAGAGAGCTCTCGGCTCAGCACAACACCTGTTAGAAAAGTCAATGAGTATTTGGGTTTCATTTCCCTTATCAGTAAAATAGAGATACTTTCTAAGATTCTTTAATTCTATTTATTAATTCTCTGTCTCCCTATTTCCCTTTAATCTCTATTCCCAGATTAGGATCACCAGTTATATTATTTTCTAGATGCTATCAACATACTTTCTGGTCTCCCCATGCATTCACAACCCTCATCCCACACATCCGCTCTCCTGTGGAAGGACTTAACTCCACAACCCTGGCTTCTACTTCAGCGTCATGCTACTATTCATTTGAAACCACTGAATTTTTTTTTCAGAGCTGGTTTTCAGAATGTTGTCTTCAAATAAGGTATTTATTGGTTCTTTTTTCATGTTTTGGAAATCTATCTGATGGAGCTACATCTCATCTTTTTTCCCCTTAGTATGGAAGAAACTCCATGGACTGAAAAATAGGTTTTGTCCTGTGATAGTCCCTGCCGCCCCCTGCTGTTTGGTTTTCCCCCCTGCGTCCCTGACTCGGCAGGAAAGGCACTTGTCAGAAGGACCTACCTGTTCAGGTGGAGCTGGAAGGGTGACATCCGTGGATGAAGTGCTTATTAGGGGACTCTCCACTTTGGTCACTGTGGTCTTTTTTTTTTTTTTTTTTTGCAGTTTTTGGCCAGGGCTGTGTTCGAACCCTCCACCTCAAGGACCCCTACTCCTTGAGCCACAGGTGCCGCCCAGTCACCGTGGTGTTTTAGAACAGATTTTCTTTTTGGCTTTATGAAACCTTAGTATCATTCTCATATTCATTAGTGACCACCTGTAATGGGCTGAGGCTGGGAGTGTTAGTGGGGAAAACCCAAACTCTGTAAGTTAATGTAAAGAGGTTTATTCTGAGATGAATGTTTTATGACAGGCCCAGAGCACATGGCCTCAAGAGGTCCTGAGAAAATACATTCATGATAACTGGGTCACAGTTTGGTTTTATACATTCATAGAGGTAGGAATTTCAGGTAAAGACCCATGTCAATACAGGAGGGTGTACATTGGTTTGGCCCCAAAAGACAGAACGTCTCTTTGGAGGGGCTTGGGGGATTACAGATTATAGGTAGGTTTAAAGATTCTTTAATTTGTAATTGGTTAAAGAAATGAAGCCTTATCTAAAGAGTTAGAATGTTTTTACTTAAAGAAGTCGGGCGGCTCCTGTAGCTCAGTGGGTAGGGTGCTGACCCCATATACCTAGGGTGGCAAGTTCAAACCTGGCCCTGGCCAAAATGCAATAAAAAATACCCAGGCATTGTGGTGGTTGCCTGTAGTCCCAGCTGTTCAGTAGACTGAGGCAAGAGAATCGCCTAAGCCCAGGAGTTGGAGGTAGAGAGACATTTATCAAAACTCAAGTGATCTGTTGAGTAAATGGATGGCCTGCAGGTGTGATTCCAGCTTTGTCTTGCACAGCGCCGGCCTGTTACTGAGATACAAAGGGTATCTCCAAGAAGGGAGGGGCCAGCTGAGGCCCCTGCATCTCCCTTCTCATGGCCACCAGCCCAGGTTGAAGGCATTCCTGGAGTCCCCTTGGTTCAGGCAGCTGAAGGGGGTGTGGGTTAAGATTTTATTTTAGTTCACAGGAGATACATGGATTCTCTGTGAGGGCCTTCCAAGTCCTGGGCTGTGTCTTCATCACTCTCCCCCCTCCCCACATTTTCTGTCACCTGAGATAGTTGCTTTCTCAAAACAGAAGTTGCTGATGTTTGGAGAGTGGGGGGGGGGAATGAATGAAATACAAATGGCATAATGTGTAATAGAACTTAAATCTAGTGTGTGAATTCCACTGATCCTAACGGGGACTGTTAAGCTTTTCTGCTTCCCACGTGCTGGAAGAAAGATGTGATGAAGCACCTGTGTGATCACGCAGCATCAAGGAGAGAAACATTCCCTGACCTTTTCTCTTCTAGGTGACTTACTCAATTCTGGCCCTGGGCTTTTGTGAAAAATTGTGGTAAAATACATATAACATGAAAGTTACCCTTTTAGCCATTTTTAAGCATTCAGATGAGTGACATTAAGTACATTCACAGTATTGCATGGCCATTGCCACCTTCCACCTACAGAACTCTTTTCCATATTGCCAACTGTGGATGAATTGCACCCATGAAATACCAGCGCCACCTCTCAGCCCCTGTCCCTGTAGATTTGAGTGTCCCTCATGTAAGTGGAATCATAACCGTGTTTGTTCTGTGTCTGGCTTGCTTCACTCAGCACAATGTTCTGGGTTTATCTGTGTCGTAGCAATTGTCAGAATTTCCTTCCTTTTATCTCTATGAAGCATATGCCCTGTGAGACACGTCATCAAGGGCACAGCCAAGTGACACCTGAGGGAGGCTAAGTCCAAAGGTGTTGCCGAGACCCAGGCCACAGGCCCAGTGGTCCTCACACTTGACAGAGGGAAAATAAGCTGTTTCACTTATCCTTAAGGAAGCACCTTTTGAAAAATAAGCAATATGTTTAGTTTAGAAAGTTTAAGAAATACAAATAAACAACAATAATAAAATTATATTCACACATCCGGACAGTGCTCCCCTCCCCATCCAGTGTTCCTTCAGAGTGTCAGCAAGCTCCCCATGGCTGAGCTAAGAGGCTCTCCTTCCCTTGGGGGCACTGAGACCTAGCATGGGGAGGTGTCTGGCCTGCCACATGATTTCTGAGCATCAGCTCCTGGGCATTTGCCTCTGTCTACCTGTCCTAAGCTTTATCCCACATTCAAAGTCTAGTCTTTCCATGAATTTATAAAATAATTCCCAAGTTGTCCACAAGGTAACATTTCTGTAGGCTCCCGGGACTCACCGAACCATCTCCTCACAAGCACCCTTCTATCCCTGCAAAGCCCCTTGTGCAATCTGGCTCCCGGATGTGGGAGCACCTTCCTCCCTCTTGAGGCCTGGCTATTCCTACATGCGAGGACAGCTGCTTACGCTGAAGTTCTTACACATCCAACCATGGCAGTATGTCCTGCCCAGGTGACACACCACCCCCTGCTCGTGTCTGTACAATTTTAATGGCAGCAGCAGATCCATTGTCATCATCTCATTCAACCTGCTTTGTGATGAAGGAGGGTTTCCAGCCAGCATCCTTAGAGATGAACCTTTATATGTCCATAAGATTCCCATAAAATAGATTCCTAGAAGTGAAGTTGCAGGGTCAATGTCAATGCTTTGTTAAAGCATTTTTAAAAATATCAGTTGCCATTTTGTCTGTCATAGGTAGCCAGTGTTAAAAAACAAAAAATCTTGCTTTGTCTTTCTCCCATTCCAACAAGTGAGAAGGCAGAGACTAAGAGCTGAGATCAGTAGCCAGAATGTAGTGGAGCTTTCAAAAAATAGAATTACCTGAAGCTTTCTTAGTAGATACATCCAGAACCAGGCAGGTAGCATCCAGCATTCTGTGCAGTTTCACCTCACTCCAGAAACTTCCTTTGGTTCCAGGCAGAGGGTTTTCTGGGTTGCTGATAAATGAGAGGTAGTCCAGGTGCCAGGGATTCCAAGCGTGAGGTGGGCAGAAAGCAGCATCCTATGAGGGACACTTGAGCAGAACAGTGATATAAATCTATGAAACTGATCTTTTAAAGAGTTAACACCATAAGATAGCCATCTTCCCTGAGGAGGATGTGAATGTAGGTATCAGCATTCTACAGAGAGAGGGACCCAGACCTCGAGGCCAAGGGGACGTGGCTGGCACTGCCGCCTGTGAAGGTTCTGGGCAGGTGGGAACCATGCAGGAGTATGGGGTTACTTTTTGGTACTTCAGTGAAGTTTTGCTCACTTAAAAGTGAGTTGTCAGGCATGGTGGAAGGAACATAGGTTTGGAATAAGAAAGACCTGAGTCTGAGTTGAGGTTCTGTCATTTTGTAGCAGTGATATTTTGGATAAGTGGAACCAGTAGCAATAATACCTTTTGCAGGGTTAGAGTATGGTGTAGGCAGGATCTCGTAGTAAGTGGCAGACTAGGTGGCCAATGATTAATAGATGGTACTTCCCTTCTGTCCTTCTGTGTAGTGGCTTTGATTTTGGGTAATAGATTTATTTAGATATTTTGAGTACTATTTAGAATGAAAAAGGAGGTTAGGTGAGAACATACATAACAAGCTAAATTTATTATGGTTAGACCCTGTTACACATAGGAAGAATGGAAAATTTTTATTTAAAATTTAAAGAAGAGGTATATGAAGATTGATGTACAAAGAACTATTAACTTTTAAGACTGGTATTTTTAAGTTATTTTGATAGCGCACAGATAATTTTAAGTAAACGAAGAGTATTTCTCCTGACTCTATCTTAGATTTTCTTTTAAATAGCTTTTCATCACTTTGAATTTCTTGTTTATTTCATCCTTAATAATGAATATGTAGGATTCCTTATTTCAGGAGACTGTTTATCACAGGTGAACCACATTTCCTGTCATACCAGATATCCAGTAACAAATAATAAGGCATAATTCACGAGCCTTTGTAATTGAAATGGATATACTTGTTTGTAATCCTGACCTTGCCCTGGGCTACTTTTTCATGGTGTAACATTATGAATCAGGACTTTTTAGAGCAGTGGTTCTTAACCTTCCTAATGCCGCAGTGTATTTTCATTGTTACAAAGGGGTCGCGACCCACAGGTTGAGAACTGCTGTTTTAGAGGAAGAATATTACCGACCTTTTTCTTTTAAGAACAGTAAAATTATATGCAATTGGAGATCAACCAAGAGGTGAAAATAAATCTGAGAGCATTATCCTTTGATTTTAAATATACTCTCTCCCTTCCTGACTGCTTTCCCAGAGGCTGCTCTGTTTTGGTGAGGAGGCGTCACACATGCGTAGCCGTCTTTGCTGAGGAGGCTTTGAATGCAGGGTAGAGTGTAAGGTGGCACGTGTGCAGAACCAGAGTCTCCCACAGCCTGAATCTACCGAGACGATGCTCGCCTTTGTGACGCTACCCACGTCCAGAATGCACTTCCTACTCTGTGCCCCCGTGGGTGGCAGGCACCAGGTCCGGGGCGCACTTCCTGCTCTGTGCCCCGTGGGTGGCAGGCAACCTGTCTTTGCTCAGGAGTGTGTGTCTGGATGTTCTGATCTGTTACTAAAGGACCGTTGCTCCTGGAAGTTACAAAGATCACATATCTGCGTGTGCCTCTGTGCCCTGAGGTCTTCATATGTTTCTGATGGTGTTAATTCTTTGGGAGATTAGTTTCATAGACTTAGAGTGTTGTTTTTTCAAATGTAAGGTTTAGTAAAAACAAAAATTTTAAGAAAGAAGTGACATTATTTGGAAAGGTAACATTATTTTAAATTAACATCTGTTTGAACAAGGCATGCAAATGCGAGTAGTCCCCTGATTTTTTTATTTATATATTTTATTATATATTTTGTTTATATATTTTATTTTATTCATTTTTTTAAGTGTGTGTGTGTATATATATATATATATATATATATGCATATATATATATGTGAATGACACAGTCTCACTTGGTTTCACAGCTCACAGCAACCTCAAACTCTGGGACTCAAGCAATTCTCTTTTCTTAGCCTCCCGGTGGCTGGGACTACAGGCACCTGACCAGGTCTCTGACAGGGTCTCGCTTTGGCTCCAGCTGGTCTTGAACCTGTGAGCTCAGGCAGTCCACCCACGTTGATCTCCCAGAGTGCTAGAATTACAGGCAGGAGCCACTGCACCCGGCCCAGTCCCCTGATCATAAAAGCATCTTTTCCAAAAGCATCTTGAGGATTGGTTATTAGGACCCTAGAATGAAGTTTCTCATGGGAACAGCGTCCTGAGTGGATCCTAAGACCCCTCACGAGTGAGATACACTATACTTGGATGTCGGTCGCAGAGTTGATACTGACAGGGCCTGGGTTCCTGTGCCCCACCCCTACTCACAGGTGCGACGGGTCGTGTTTGATTACTGTCATCAGCCACTCTGCCTGTGAGGTGCGGTACTGTACTCCAGACTAGATGGGGTGGAGAAATTCTAAAACTAGACTAGGAAAGAAGACATTTTGAACAGATAGATAGAGCTCGAGGTCCTGGTGGGTAGGTTAGAGGAGGGAGAAGCAGCCTGGCTCTGAGGAAGTACTAAGCTGCAGAACCCGCGCTGCAGGGACAGCAGTGTGGTGTGAGGACGGTACCACTGGGGCGGCTTGTCACACCAGTCAGGATGGGGACAGGAAAAATGAAGAAGAAATTCCTGGGCCTGGGGACTATTGAATAACCCAGGGAACAGTGGGTGGGTATTGGCTGGGACAGGGCAGTGGGCAGGATGTGTCCTGCAGAATGGACCAGGAGACAGCATCATCATGTAGCACCAGATCCCCCTTCTCCAGCAGGGTCCTGAGTAGGGATTTTCCAGGCCAGCGTAGGGCTGGCCTCTTTGGGCAGAGGGCTATAGTCATTATTTCCAGGGCTACAGGGATAAAAGGGCTCTGTCTTTTTTTCAGCTGGTCCATTGGTCTGAGGGTGCAGGGCAAGGCCCATTCTTCCTCTCCCTGTTAGCCTGGCCTTCCCTGGACTGGCCTCTGCTCACCATCAGACAACAGTACAGTGCTGAGGTGGACAAGAAGGGAAGGCCAAACACCACGGGGCCTCAGGTCTCTGGGAGCAGTGTCAGAACAAGCTGTAATGACAGCCAGGGGTGTGCAGGGGGCTTGTGTTTGCTGGGATCCTGCTATCCCAGGTCCTCCTTATTATTAGCTGGGAGCTTTCCACGGGGACTTTTCTGCTCCAATGCAGAAGCCACACCCACGTGTTTGTACACTTGCTGGGGGTGGCATTCGCACTGTACCATGTGTTCTTGTCCAACCTCCGGAAAATGTGTAAGACCTTTTTGACAGTGAATTTGCCCAGAGTAGCATGGCTGTCACAGGAGGTCTTGTGTACTTCCTCAGGAATGCGTATGTGATCAGGAGCAGAATGCTAGGAGGTCCCTCAGGACTCTTCTGCCCCTAGCATTGGGCGGGAGGTGGGGTTCTGGGTTTCAGGGAGTTGAGAAGGCACAGTTCCACCTAGGAGCTCCTCACCTGTCACCTCCTGAGCAAAGGACTGCCTGGAGGCATTGTGATTCTCACTGGCACTCTGGGTGGAGTGAGGAGCAGGGGAAGGGGCCAGAGAGGTGCTGGTGGCGTGCAGGAGTGAGGTGCAGAGAGGTGGAACTTAGACCTGCACACACTCCTGGTTTCCTCAGACCCAGGACCTCTAAGACAGTTTAAAATAGCAAAAGTGAGAGACTTGAGGGTCTAAACCATTACAACGTGGCTGGCAGTGCACTTCACGCTATTGTAAGTAGACCTGGCACCAGAAGTGTCTATCCTGATGCCATTGCTGGCACCCAGAGCTGCCGGGCAGCCGCCCCTCCTGACCCCACTTTGGAACTCCTCCCACATCTCCTCACGCTTGCCCCCTCCCCCCCACGGGGGGGGGAGGGTGACACTGTTTTTATTATGTCAGGTTTTGTAGGGAGCAGCAGATGGAGAGTAAGTGCAGGTGTGGACACGAGCTAAGTCACCCGCTGATTCCCCACTTCCCTCTCCTCACAGGCAGAACTTGCAGTGACAGCAGGGCTGTGAATTCTGCTCATCTGCAGGTTCAACCCACATCACCCAGGCAGGTGCCCACAGGGAAGTCTGGGGTCCCTTCCAGTACTTGCTGCCGGCTTCCTGGGCTCAGGTGCAGGCGGGGACACCCTTGTGGACACCACCTGTAGCCTGGCAGCTGGGCAGTTCTCAGTGGCCCTTTCTAAGCACGGAGCATGGAGGGGTGTCAGCGGGGCAAGGTGTTGGGCCTTATTCACTTGAAGTGGCAGTTAATTTGCGTGGGCGTCAGAAGTGCGGGGATTACTGTTGCTGCTGCCCTTTCATTTACTTTTTATGGTCACTGCAGAGGTGGGGGGTTACTTCATACAGATCAGAGGAAGCCATGCTCACACTCAGGCCTTGGACTTGGGGCTCTGTGCTTCTCCTATGTACGTGTCATCCTGGCTGTAGCTCCGTACCTGTGCTGGAAGCACCAGGCTGTGTGGGCTTCCAGCCCCATCACTGACTCGGGCCTTGTCTTGGACCTTCCATTAGCCACCTGTGCCCTGACTAGTGATGTGACTGATTTCCTCATCAGCATGGGAGGCAGACACGGGAGGGCTGGCAAGTTTTGCTGTTGAGCACCATTAAAAAATACCTGTGAATGGCTCGGCGCCTGTGGCTCAAACGGCTAAGGCGCCAGCCACATGCACCTAAGGTGGTGGGTTCGAATCCCCAGCCTGGGCCGCCAAACAACAATGATGGCTGCAACCAAAAAATGGCCAGGCGTTGTGGTGGGCGCCTGTGGTCCCAGCTACTTGGGAGGCTGAGGCAGGAGACTCACTTGAGCCCAGGAGTTGGAGGTTGCTATGTGCTGTGATGCCATGGCACTCTACCCAGGGGGATAGCTTGAGGCTCCATCTCAA
>CAUYQV010048548.1:0-16292 GCA_963574575.1 Galagoides demidoff | reverse complement strand
CCGGGCCAGCCAAACAACAATGATGGCTGCAACCAAAAAAAAAAATGGCTGGGTGTTGTGGCGGGCACCTGTGGTCCCAGCTACTTGGAGGCAGAGGCAGGAGACTCGCTTGAGTCCAGGAGTTGGAGGTTGCAATGAGCTGTGATGCCATGGCACTCTACCCAGGGGGATAGCTTGAGGCTCTGTCTCAGAAAAAAAAAAAAAAAAAGAAGTAGACTTAAATTTGATGCTAGAACAAATGGACTTAACAGACATTTATAGAACACTTTATCCTAACAAAACTGAATACACATTCTTCTCATCAGCCCATGAATCACCTTCCAAAATTGATCTTATCTTAGGTCACAAGGCTACCCTCAACAAGTTCAAAAGAATAGAAATTATCCCCTGTATCTTCTCAGACCACCATGGAATGAAAGTTGAATTCAACAGCAACACAAATCTTCATACTCAAATAAAATCATGGAAACTAAATAACCTTATGCTGAATGATAGCTGGGTTATAGATGAGATCAAGAAGATCATTAGGTTTCTGGAACAAAACAATAATGAAGACAGAAACTATCAAAACCTGTGGGGTACTGCAAAGGCAGTCCTTACATGGAAATTTATAGCATTAGATGCCTTCATCAAGAAAACAGGAAAAGAGCAAGTCAGCAATCTAATGGTCCATCTCAAGCAACTGGAAAAGGAAGAATAGTCTAATCCCAAACACAGAAGAAGAAAAGAAATAACCAGAATTAGAGCAGAACTAAATGAAATTGAAAACAAAAGAATTACTCAGAAGATCAGTGAAACAAAAAGTTGGTTCTTTGAAAAGATTAATAAAATTGACAAACTCTTGGCTAGACTAAGAGAAAGAGAAAAATAACATCTCTAATAACTACAATCAGAAATTATAAAAGGGAAATAACAACAGATGCCACAGAAATAAAAAAGATTCTCAGTAATTACTACAAAAACTCTATTCCCAGAAATACAAAAATGTAGAGGAGATGGATCAATATCTGGAAGCACGGTACCTTCCAAAACTCATCCAGGAAGATTTAGAAATCTTGAGTAGACCAATATCAAGTACTGAAATAGCATCATTATACAAAATCTCCCCCAAAAGAAAAGCCCTGGACCAGATGGTTTCACACCAGAATTCTATCAAACCTTCAAAGAGGAACTAGTACCTATAATGCATAAACTTTTCCAAAATATAGGGAAAGAAGGAATCCTCCCCAATACATTCTATGAAGCAAATATCACCCTGATCCCCAGACCAGGAAAGGACCCAACAAAAAAAGATAACTATAAACAAATATCATTAATGAATATTGATGCAAAAATTTTCAACAAGATATTAATAAACAGAATACAACATATTATAAAGGTTATACGCTATGATCAAGTGGGTTTTATCCCAGAGACACAAGGTTTGTTCAACATATGCAAATCTATAAATATAATGCACCACATAAATAGAATCAAAAACAAAGACAATATGATTCTTTCAATTGATGCAGAAAAGGCATTTGACAATATCCAGCATGCTTTCATGATAAAAAACACTCAAGAAAATGCGCTTAGAAGGAACATTCCTTAAGCTCATAGAGGCTATCTGCAGTAAACCCACAGCCAATATCATATTGAATGGAGTAAAAGTCAAAGCATTTCCACTCAAATCTGGATCCAGACAAGGATGCCCACTGTTTCCACTGCTATTTAACATAGAAATGGAAGTCCTGGCCATTGCAATCAGAAAACAGAAGGAGATCAAAGGAATCCAAATGGGGGCAGAAGAGATCAAACTCTCCCTCTTCACAGCTGACATGATCTTATACCTGGAATACCCCAGGGACTCAACTACAAAGCTCTTAGAAGTGATCAAGGAATATAGCAGCATCTCAGGATACAAAATCAATACCCACAAATTAGTAGCCTTCATATATGAAAAAAAATCACCAAGCCAAGAATAAAATCAAAGACTCTATTCCTTTTACAACAGCACCAAAGAAGATGAAATACCTGGGAATATATCTAACAAAAGATGTGTAAGATTTCCATAAAGAGAATTATGAAATGTTGAGAGAGGAAATAGCAGAACATATCAACAAATGGAAGAAATACCATGCTCTTGGCTGGGGAAAATCAACATCATTAAAATGTCCATACTACCCAAAGCAATCTATAGATTAATGCAATCCCTATCAAAGCACCAATGTCATACATTAAAGAACTTGAAAAATAGTACTTCAGTTCATATGGAATGAGAAAAATCCCTGAATAGAAAATACAGTTCTTAGAAATAAAAACAAATGTGGAGGCACCATGTTGCCAGAGTTCAGGTTATATTACAAGGCTACAGTGATCAAAACAGCATGATACTGGCACAAAAATAGAGACATAAATCTATGGAATAGGATAGAGATGAACCTAGCCACATATTGTCATTTAATCTTTGATAATCCTAACAAAAACATGCAATGAAGAAAAGAATCCTTATTTAACAAATGGTCTGGGAGAACTGGTTATCCATATGTAGAAGTCTGAAACTGGACCCACACCTCTCACCATTGACAAAAATTGATTTTTGTTGGATAAAAGAATTAAATTTAAGACACAAAACAATAAAAATTCTAGAAGGTCATGTGGGGAAAACACTTGAAAAAAGATACTGGCCTGGGAAAAAACTTTATGAGGAAGATCCCCCCCCTAGCAATTGCAGCAACACCAAAAATAAATAACTGGGATCTGATCAAGCTAAAAAGCTTTTGCTCACGTAAGGGTACCACAAATAAAGCAAACTGAGAGCCTTTGGAATGGGTGAAGATTTTTGCATGTTATGAATCTGACAAAGGCCCGATAACTAGAATATACAGAGAACTCAAATAATAAGAAAAGTTCAAACTACCCTCTCTTTAAGTGGGCAAGAGATTTGAACAGAAACTTCTCCAAGTATGACAGATGAATGGCCAACAAACACATGAAAAAATGCTTATCATCTTTAATCATCAGAGAAATGCAAATCAAAACCACTCTACGGTATCACCTAACGCCAGCAAGATTAGCCCACATGACAAAGTCCCAAAACACCAGATGCTGGCATGGATGTTGAGAGAAGGGAACACTTCTATGCTGCTGGTGTTATTGCAAACTATACAGCCTTTTTGGAAAGAGGTATGAAGAATCCTCAAAGATCTAAATGTAGACCTTTCATTTGATCCCGCAATCCCAGTACTAGGTATCTGCCCAGAAGAAAGAAAATCATTTTACCACAAAGACATTTGCACTAGAATATTTACTGTGGCTCAATTCATAATTGCCGAGTCATAGAAGCAACCTAAGTGCCTATCACCTCATGAATGGATCCACAAACTGTGGTGTATATATAACATGGAATATGATTCAGCCATTAAAAAGATGGAGACTTTACATCTTTTACATTTACCTGGATGGAGTTGAAATGAATTATTCTTAGTAAAGTTAGTAGAATGAGTATTTTAAGGTGTTGGGTATATGGCTGAAGAAAGAAGCTGCCAATTTTAATGGAGGGGAGAGAAAGGAAGGGGTGTTTTCTGGGCTAGAGAAAGTTGTCTGGAGGATTCTGAATAAAACATCTACAGAACATGTAGAATTTATAGATTAAGACATCAGCTACTATTTGGTTAAAAAGGTTTTTATGGCTTTGCCCATCTCTTCTCTTTTTGGAGCACCCAAATTTGGATATTTGGTCATTTTATGATGTTCTATATGTCATGTAAGCCTTTTTCATTTCTCAATTTCTTTTTCTTTTCTTTGCTTTTTTTGTCTGACTGGGTTATTTCAAAAGAGCCATAGAGTGGGAAAATATTTTTAGACTATTTATCTGAAAAAGAACTAATATCCAGAATATACAAGGAATTCAAACAACCCAACAGCAAAAAACCCAAACAATCCCATCCATAGTGGGCAAAAAATCTTAATAGACATTTTTCTAAAGAAACACAAATGGCCAACAGGTATATAAAAAATATTCATCACTAATCTTGGAAAAATGCAAATCAAAACCACATGATGTAATATCTCACCTCAGTTAGATGGGCTAATTATCAAGACCAAAAAAAGCCCCCAAAACAAAAAATAAATGCTTGTGAGGATGCAGAGAAAGGGGAACTCTTGTAGGTTTTTGGTGAGAATGTAAATTAGCATAGCCGTTATGGAAAATAGTATGAAGGTTCCTTAAAAATTTAAAAATAGAACTGATCCAACAATCTCATTCTTGGGTACATATCCACAGATGATATTGGCATACCAAATGGATGTTTGCACCTCCCAAGTTTATTGCAGAATTATTCACAATAGCTAATACACAGAATCAATAGATGAATGGATAAAAGTTTTCTATATACAAGGAAATACTAGTCAGACTTCTAAAAAATGAAATCTTGTCATTTTCAACAACATGGATGGAACTGTATGTTATTATGTTAAGTAAAATAGGCCAGGCACAGAAAGATATTACATTTTCTCACTCATATGTGAGAGCTAAAGAAGTTGATCTCATGCAGCTAGAGACTAAAATATTGGTTATCAAATACTGGGAACGGAAGGGTAATGGGAGATGAAGAGAGGTTGTTATTGGGAACAAAAATACAGGTAGAAAGAAGGAATGTTCTTTTCTTGTTAATAAGTTTGAGTTCTCTGTGGATTCTAGTTATCAAACCTTTGTCAGAAACATAACCTGCAAATATCTTCTCCCATTTTAAAGGCTGTCTGATTGCTTTACTTATGTGTTCTTGGCTGCACAGAAGCTTTTTAGTTTGATCAGATCCCAGTAATATATTTTTGGTGTTGCTTCAATTGCCCCAGGGGGTTCTCCTCATAAAATATTCTCCCAGGCCATTTTCTTCAAGTGTTTCCTATGTACTCTCTCCGAGTATTTTTATAGTTTCTTGTCTTAAGTTTAAATCTTTTATCCAGTGAGAATCAATTTTAGTTAATGGTGAAAGGTGTGGGTCCAGTTTCAGTTTTCTACAAGTTGTCAGCCATTCACCCAGCACCGTTTGTTAAATAGGGAATCTTTCCCCCAATTTATATTTTTGATACGCTTATCAAAGGTCAAATGACAATAAGTGTTTGAGTTCATCTTTTGGTTCTCAATTCTGTTCCATACATCTACCTCTCTATTTTTGTGCCAGTACCATGATGTTTTGATCACTATAGATTTATAGTACAGCCTGACATCTGCATGATTCCTTCCTGATTTGTTTTTATTTCTGAGTAATGTAATGTCTTGGCTATTTGAGGTTTTTTCTGATTCCATATAAAACAAAATACTTTTTTCCCCAGATCTTTAAAATATGACAGTGGTGCTTTAATAGGGATTGCATTAAATTTGTATATTGCTTTGGGTAATAGGGACCTTTTAACAACGTTGATTCTTCCCAGCCATGAGCATGGTATGTTTTTCCATTTGTTAACATCTTTAGCTATGTCTTTGCTCAGAGTTTCATAGTTCTTTTTATAGAGATCTTTCACGTCCTTTGTTAGGTAAATTCCCAAATGTTTCATCTTCTTTGACACTACTGTTAAAGGAATAGAGTCCTTGACTATTTTTTGAAGCTTGACTACTGTTTGTATATATAAAAGCTAGTGATTTGTGAGTATTGATTTTGTATCCTGAGACACTGCTATATTTCTTGATCACTTCTAAGAGTTTTGTAGTTGCGTCCCTGGGATTTTCCAGGTATAGTATCATATCAGTGAAGAGTGACAGTTGAATCTAGAACAAGTAATCTCATTTCATTGTGGGCAAGAGACTTGAACAGAAGCTTTTCTTTTCTTTTAGAGACAGGGTCTTACTTTGTCACCCTCAGTAGAGTGCTGTGGCATCACAGCTCACAGCAAACTTCAGCTCTTGGGCTTAGGCGATTCTCTCGCCTCAGCCTCCTGAATACCTGGGACTACAGGCACCCACCACAATGCCTGGGTATTTTTTTGTTGCACTTTGGCCGGGCCTGGGTTTGAACCCACCACCTTTGGTATATGGGGCTGGCGCCCTACTCGCTGAGCCACACACGCTGCCCCAACAGAAGCTTTTCTGAAGAAGACAGGAGCATGGCCTACAGACACATGAAAAAATGCTCATCATCTTTAATCATCAGAGAAATGCAAATCAAAACCACTTTGAGATATCATCTAACTTCAGTATGAGTAGTCCACATAATAAAATCCCAAAACTACAGATGTTGGCATGGATGTGGAGAAAAGGGAACACTTCTGCACTGCTGGTGGGACTGCAAGCTTATATGTTCCTTTTGGAAAGAAGTTTGGAGAATACTTGGGGAACTAAAAGTAGACCTGCCATTTGATCCTCCATTTTCTCTAGTAGATATATATCCAGAAGACCAAAAATCACTTTACAACAAAGATAAGCACCAGAACCCAATTCATAATTGCCAAGTCATGGAAGCAGCCCAAGTGCCCATCAACCCACAAATGGATTAACAAATTGTGGTATATGTATACCAGGAATATTATGCAGCCTTAAAAAAAGATGGAGACTTTACTTCTTTTATGTTTACATGGATGGAGCTGGAACACTTTCTTCTTAGTAAAGTATCTTAAGAATGGAAGAAAAAGTATCCAATGTACTCATACTATTATGAAACCAATATATAATCAGCCACACTTTCATATGAAAGATAAAATACCACTATAGTCCAGGATGAAGGATGGAAGAGGAGGGGGAGGAGAGGGGGACAGTTGGGTGGAGGAAGGGCAAAGGGTGGGACCTCACCTATGGTGTATATTGCAAGGATACATGTTGAATCTATTAAGAGTAGAGTATAAATGTCTTTTTTTTCTCTTTTTTTTTTTTTTTTTGAGACAGGACCCTCAAGCTGTCCCCCTGGTAGAGTGCCGTGGCATCTCAGCTCACTGCAACCTCCAACTCCTGGGCTCAAGCAAGTCTCCTACCTCAGCCTCCCAAGTAGCTGGGACCACAGGCACTGGCCACAATGCCCGGCTATTTTTTGGGTGCAGCCATCATTGTTGTTTGGTAGGCCCCAGGCTGGATTCAAACCCGCCACCTTGGGTGTACATGGCTGGCGCCTTAGCCACTTGAGCCACAGGTGCCGAGCTGAGTATAAATATCTTAACACAATAATTAAGTGAGGTGAAGGCTATGTTAACCAGTTTGATAGAAGTATTCCAAATTGTATATAAAAATCAGTACATTGTATCCCATAAATGCATTAATATACACAACTATGATTTAATTAAAAAAATTCAGAGGAAAAAATAAAATATACATTAACACAAAAAAAGAGAGAAGGGTTCGGCTCAATCGGTTAAGGCGTCAGCCTTGTTTGACCAGGGGGATAGCTTGAGGCTCCGTCTCAAAAAAAAAAAAAAAAAAAAGAGGGAAGGAATATAATTCTAGTGTTAGCACAATAGGGTGACTGTAGTTAATAAGTTATTGTATATTTCACAATAGTTAGAAGATTTGAAATGTTCTCAACACAAAGAAATGATAAATGTTTAAAGTGACAGATATCCTAAATATCCTATTTGATCATTACATATTGTATGCATGTATCCAAATATCACATATACCCCATAAATATGCGCAATTACATATAACAATACACATCTTTATAGTTGTGATTCTTAGCCCAGACAGATCATAATCTCTTCATTTAAGTATCTTTCTCTTAGCTTGGTTCTATGGCTCACACCTGTAATCCCACCACTCTGGGAGGCTCAGGGAGGAAGATCCCTTGAGCTCAGGAGTTCCAGACCAGCCTGAACAAGAGCAAGAACCCCCCTGCCCCGCCCTCATCTCTACTAACAATAGAAAAATTAGGCTAGCCTGGTGGCAGCTTCCAGTCTCTGTAGTCCCAGCTACTCAGGAGGCTGAGGCAGGAGAATCCCTTGAGTTCAAGGTTTTAAGACCAGCCTGAGCAAGAGCCAGACTTCATCTCTACTAACAGTAGAAAAATTAGCTGGCCTTGGTGGGACACCTCTAGTCCCAGCTTCTTGGGAGGCTGAGGCAGGAGGATTTCTGGAGACCGGAAGTTTGAGGCTGCTGTGAGCTAGGGTGAGGCTGTGGCACTCTAACATAGGTGGCAGGGAGAGACTCTGTCTCAAAACAAAAACAAAAACAAAAATCCCCCCAAACAAACAAACGAAACCTCTTTCTCTCCCGAGTTATGAGTCAGATAGTACTTTCTGTAGCTAGGGCCACTGTTGAAGCCCACGGAGCACTGATAGAACAGTCTGCAGATCTGCCCACACCCACTGACTGGGACGACTGCTGAGTAGTTTTTGTCTGTTCAATTCCTCATGTGCTCTTGGCTGAAGAATGACCAGATACATAGAAAGCAAGACAAGCTTGAAATGAAGTGTATCGAGGAGGGGCAAGATAGGTTTATAAAGCATTCACTACAGACGACGAACAGGCCCCCTGTTGTAACAAGAGGCTCTGGTTATGGTCTGGGATCCTATTTTATATTGTCTAGAATGGGCCCTCCTTCTGGCTCAAATGTTACCATGAACAACTTTGATGGACAGCTAAAGACATGATAATTATCCTTAGGTTAATCCAGGTCACTTTCCAGATCCTATTAGGCCTGGCCTGCCTGGCCCACAGGCTGGGGGATTCCCTGTTATTCTGTGGATTATCAGTGTGTTTCTCCTTCTCCCAGGTGTGGCAATTGCTCAGGCAGCACCAAGGCAGGGAGCCCACCTTTGTCCCTAGAAGAGCTGGACATCCCTCACTGTCTACCTAACACAACCACCACAGGTGCTCGATGCTAAACCAAACCCTGGGGGTGAGGTCATTTCATTCACTGGGGGCCCAAATTCACTGTGCACTAGAATTATCATATCCAGTCACTCCCAGTTCAGAATCTGCATTTTACTAAGATCCTCAGGTAACCCGAGCATG
The DNA here is from genome assembly GCA_963574575.1 of Galagoides demidoff. Classification (NCBI taxonomy): domain Eukaryota; kingdom Metazoa; phylum Chordata; class Mammalia; order Primates; family Galagidae; genus Galagoides; species Galagoides demidoff. The sequence goes on along the minus strand of CAUYQV010048548.1, from coordinate 7,375 downwards.
GTCATTTTTGAGAATCCCTCGTCTCACAGCAGACATTGGTAGTTGTTAAAGGTCACCAGGTGATTGTTGTCAGGGCTGAGCACACTGCATCCAGAGGAGCGTCTCAGCTTTAGGGGTCAGCATCAGCTGATCCCCACATGGAATGGAGAGCCAGTCCTGCAGACAATTTTTCCTGGCTTCATGGTAAGAAGGGACCAGAGTACAGAGTTCTTATCTTGGAACTTCTGCATCCTTGGGTTCATCAGTAGAGTAGTTCTTGGCTGGGGCTCTAGCTCCTTGATCTTGGAAACCAGCTTCACCAGCTGCCAGTTGGGTCCAGTGTTGTTCTTCTGAGAAGACACCATGCAGAAGGGACACAGTCAGCCCTGCCCACGGGGCTCCTTCTTCACAGAAGGAATTGACACAGCTGAAGCAGAAGATGTTGCGGCCGCTCCGGGAGAATGTCTTGTTCTTAACATTTCCTCAGAGGAGTTCTGAGATTGGTGACTGTTACTGTAAGCATGGATGCATCCACATTTCAGGAACATTGGCTTTTCGAGATAGGCTGGGCAGATGGGGTGTCCGCTTGCTTCTTGTAACAGTCCAGCCATGCCTACTGCCAGGGGGAACATGCAGATGAGAGGTGAATTCTCATGCACTGAATGCCTATTAGTTGGGACAAGTGACAACTTTTAAGTGCATGGAATTATTGTGTTCCAACTTTGTCATCCCTAGAACAGGCCAATGTGACTGTAATACTCAAGCACACACCCGTATCTTCAGAGATGGGATGTCCTGTTTGAAAAGAAAGTCACAAATGGTCATTATGCTTTGAACTGTGATGGAGGGGTCCACACCTGTTGCAAACCCACCACCACCACCACCAGCTGTGACAACAGAGGTACCTGAACATGTTACATGGCAACATTTTACAGTTTCTTGGAGTAACTCAAGCAACAAATTGATTTATGAAAACAATCAATACATCCTTTGTCAGGCTTGAAACAAAACCACACTGCCCACCGCTCCATGGGCATCCACTGTGTCCAGTTGTCAACACTGAAGTCAGCACTTGGACAGCGTTTGTTGAATTCATTCATAATTAAATTTATTGCTTTTATTCCACTATGTCATAACCACCATTTCCGGGCATCTGAGAAGAAGCAACCCAAACATGTAAAAGGAGGTGAGGACTCACCTCCTCTTCACTAGAATCTCCCCTGTCCTCCAGCTGCTCATGCTGGTAGCTCAGGGCGCGTGGGGAACACGCACAGCATGGCCTTTATGGTGAAGATTCCCCTCTCCCTCAACATACCCTGCCACACCTCCTCAACCTAATCAAATTTTAATTTCATTATAGCAGGGAACAGAGTTTTCATTGGTGATCTATCTCCAGTTATCTGTAAATGTAGTAAAATCCTTCATCGTGATGGTAAATTTTTTGTTTAATATGAAGTAAGATTAAATTGCCATTGTATTAATTAGTACAATGTCTTGTTCTCAGCATTTCAGAACAACACGGGCCCAAGTGGCAGCTGGCGAAGCTGGTTTCCAAGATCAAGGAGCTACATTAGAGCAAGTAAGACTTGTACTAATTTCACGAGCTTATTTTAGAGATTTTTCCATGAAACTGTTCCATAGCAACAGTTCTGTTGATATATATGATACACTTAAAGCTTTAATTATGATCTTAAAATAGATAATTCAGCATGATTACATTTGCAATTTTATAAATTGGTAGAAATTTATGTACATCAGAATCAAAGGTATATGTATCCCATTGGGAAATGTTGTTGATTTTTATTTACTTTCACTTGCTTATTTCTGGTTCTGAAATTTTTTGATGATTCATAGGAATAATATTTTTGGTGAGGGGGACAAGGTCTCACTACTGTCTAGACTCCAGGGCAGTGGCATGATCATAGCTGACTGCAGCCTCAAACTCCTGGGCTCCAGAGAATCTCCAACCTCAGCCTCCTGAGTAGCTAAGACTAAAGACATGAGTTTTAGTTAAACCATCCTTGTATACCTGAGAGCCCACTTGATCATTATTATAATTTTTTTTTTTTTAGTTGGGGCTGGGTTTGAACCCACCACCTCTGGTATATGGGGCCAGTGCCCTATTCCTTTGAGCCACAGGCGTTGCCCCATGATGTTTAATTTTTTGAATATGTAGGTATATTCTATTGGCAAGTACATATGTATGTACATAATGCTGAATATATAGTATCTATGTAAACATCTATATACTTATGTAAAGTGTACTATTATAATAATTTATCATAATATAACATAATAATGAAGTAGGCTATCTAGATTTAATTTTGTTTATAATATAAACCTCCTAGAGACGAAAGTATCATTAATAAATTTTGATTAAAAGTAAGGTACTGTGGGACTTGAAAACACTTAAAAAACCAAATTTCTGGAAATGTAATTATTTTAAACTTGAAGTGCAGTATTGGATAAAAAATGGCAGATGGGGAAGCAGGGCAGACATGGGAGCAGTGCAGTGGAGGGGAGCATGGGGTATTTGTGTCAAGGGGACAGACACTGGGAGAATGGGGAACGCGGGGAGCAGGAGGGTAGTGGGGAGAAGGGCGGACACAGGGAGCAGTGCAGTGGAGGAAAGCAGGGCGGAGGAGAGGCGGAGGAGGGCAGATGCAGGGAGGAGCCCCGTAGTGGGCAGAAGGGTGGAGGAGGCAGGGTGGTTGTGGCAAGGGAGGGTGTACTGGGAGCCTGGCAGACAAGGAGAGGAGGACGATAGTGGGGAGCAGGGTGGAGCAGGAGGGATGCCTAAAGCATGGCTGACACCAGGAGCAAGGCGGTAGTGGGGAGCAGGTAGGGCACCGGGAGTGGGGCGGAGAAGGGAGGAAGGGCGGTGGTGTGGAGCAGGGTGGACCCAGGGAGCAGAGCGGACAGAGGGCCCATATGGAGAGCCGGGCGGCTGCGGTCAGCGGGGCAGAAGCTAGGAGCAGGGTGGATGTGAGGAGCAGGGCGGTTGTGGAGAGCAGGGCAGAGGCAGGCAGCAGGGCGGACACTGGGAGGGGGACAAACAAGGGAAGAAGGTGGTTGCTGAGAGCAGGGCAGATGCATAAAGCAAAGCGGATGCGGGAGCAGGGCTGTAATGGGGGGAGTAGTGTCTAAGGAGGTGAGCAGGGCAGATGCGGGAGCAGGGCGGGAGTGAAGCGCGGAACCGGTAAACTGGGAGCAGAACCGACATTTGAGAGCAGGGCGGGGAAGGAAGCAGGGATCCCGGCAGAAGTGGGTAGCGCAGCCTCTGAGGGTGGCAGGGCGGTGGTGGAGAGCAAGGTAGACGTGGGGAGGAGGGCGGTAGGGGGCAGCAAGAAGGAAGCCAGAATCAAGACAGACCCAGGAAGCAGGGCACACTCGGGGATCAAGATGGGTGTATGGTGAGGAGCAGGTATGGTGAGAGCTTGATGGACAGGGGGACGCGGGGTGGGGTGGGGGCGGAGGGAGGGAGGAGGGGAGAGCAGGGCAGATGTGGAGATCATGGTGGATGTAAGAAGCAGGGTGGATTAGAGGAGCAGGGTGGATATGGGGGAGCAGCTGGGATCAGGGTGCGTGTAGGGAGCAGGGCCGATGTAGGGAGAAGGGCGGTTGTGGGGAGCAGGGCAGATGCAGGGAGCAGGGCGGTTGTGGGGAGCAGGGTGGATGTGGGGAGCGGGGTGGATGTGGGGAGCAGGGCGGTTGCGGGGAGCTTGGCAGACGCAGGGAGAAGGGCGGTTGTGGAGAGCAGGGCAGAGGCGCAGAGCCGGGTAGACGAAGGGAGAAGAGCAGTTGTGAGCAGCGTGTCGGACACCTTGAGCGTGGAGGTAGTGGGGAGTATGGGAAGATGCGGGGAGCAGGGCAGGGTGGGGAGTAGGGCAGACACTGGTGCATTCCAAAGCCGGGAGATCTATCGTTTGGAGTATTAGAGGAGGCAGCAGGCTCTGAGACATAGAGCTGAAATACTCTGAAGTGAGAACCTAACAAGGAACCAAGGAGGCAGAAAGAATAACCCAGCCAGCCTCCGTACAGCAGACTCTTCACCTACCTCAGTGTCCGCCATGGTTATCGGGTATACTATAGCGAGTCCCCTGATGAGCAATAGTGACATGGGACATTAAGACAACGCACAAATCACGCCCAATGTATTCTGTTTAATCACAGGTAAGCACAAAAATAGAATTGACAAGCCTGTTAATTATATAACTAAAATTGTGGAACTAAACAATCTGAGCCTGTTATGAAATGAGAACAAAAAAATGAGTTCTTGGCATCCACCATATTAAAGATGTCTTTAGTCACAGATGCTGTGAAATCATTTTCATAACCGCAACGTGAGTCGTTCTTATATAGTGCAATGAAGTAAGTTTCTTTCCTTCTGAATATTTGCAATGGCATTTATTTATGTTAAAATTCATCTTGTGGGATTTAACCTGTAATGATGATTGACAATTTGAATCCAGATTTGCCATTCAACATACTACCTGTCCTTTATGACATTTTTCGGACATGAGTTTGATAAAAATGTCTTCTATGGCAGATGTCTACGAATGGCAGAAAAGCTATTGTTTATTCTGCCCTGACTGTTAATCTAGTTTTTCATTCAATCATAATGGCCCTGTCAGAAGCACCAACAGCTGCTCCATGCAGTCAGGTATCAACCTGGTTCCTTTCATCCAATTTGTTCTTAAATATATTCATCAATTCATTTCTCTTATGCTGGAGTCAGTCTCCATCCTATAATTTTGATTCTCACCTACAGTAACTCCAGACTCCTCTATGTTCTATACCTCACCACTTCCTCTCCTCCCCTTCCCCTTTAAATATTCCTTTATTGGAGTAAGAACACAACATGTGATCTACCCCCATAAAATGTTTAAGTATACAATGCAGTGTTGTTAACTAGAGAGAAAATGCCAAGCAGGAAATCTCGACAAGTTCTCTGTCTTGCATAACCGAGACTTTATGACTGATGTTTCACTTGAACCCTTGATCTTGTTCTCTCAGATTAGTCAGATATGTCCTCCCAGGGCAGACATTGGTCAGGCCAGTCCCAAAGGTAGAAGTTTAATCACAGGAGATGTGATTATACACCACGACCAAATTTTAATCTTTTAATTCTTAGACCTGGATGGAACATGCGCTTTGTTTAAAACAGATATTAGTTTTAAAACTCTGCAACCTTAATACTTGCCCAGCATTTGGAATTTTCTTCTCCCAGTGGGTGAATTTTACCCTTCATAGAGTAAATAGCAAGGTCAATGAAAAGGCGGATGTCTCCAAAGTCTTAAGAGTATAAGGTTAATGAATAATATTTTTTTCAGAAACAACTAATATTCTCCTAAGCTCACTCATGGATGCTTTGGAACTGTGGGAAAATATTATTTTCATGCAGTCAGTCAATTACTGCCTGACATTTCACTGCAAGAACAAGAACAATAGATAAGAAATCAGAACTCCTGGCTCAGCGCCTGTGGCTCAATCGGCTAAGGCGCCAGCCACGTACACCTAAGGTGGCGGGTTCAAATCCCCAGCCCAGGCCCGCCAAACAACAATGATGGCTGCAACCAAAAATGGCCTGGCGTTGTGGGGCACCTGTGGTCCCAGTTACTTGGGAGGTGGATACAGGAGACTTGCTTGAGCCCAGGAGTTGGAGGTTGCTATGAGCTGTGATGCCATGGCACTCTACCCAGGGGGATAGCTTGAGGCTCTGTCTCAAAAAAAAAAAAAAAAAAAAAAAGAAATATAACAAAGAGTAAATAGTTTCATATAAAAAACCCTGACTAATGGGCTGGGCATGGTGGTTCATGCCTATAATCTCTGTACTGTGGGATGCCAAAGTGGGAAGATTTCTTCAGGCCAGGAGTTTAAGACCAGCCTAAGCAAAAGTAAGACTCCATCTTTACTAAAAATAGAAAACAAAATTAGCTAGGCATTGGGGTGGGCACCTGTAATCCCAGCTACTTAGGAGGCTGAGGCAGGAGGATTGCTTTAATCTAGGAGTTGGAAGTTGCTGTGCGCTAGGCTGACACCATGGCACTCTAGCCCAGGTGACAGAGTGAGATTCTATCTCAGACCAAAAAAAAAAAAAAAAAAAAGACAAGATTAAGCAACATAGTGAGACCCCTATCTCTACAAAAAATTGATAGCCTAGCATAATGGTGTATGCCTGTAGTACCAGCTACTTAGAAAGGTGAAACAGGACTGCTTAAGCCCAGAAATTCAAGGCTGCAGTGAGCTATGATGACGCCACTATACTCTAGACAACAGAGTGACGCTGTCTCAAGAAACAACAAGGGCGTCTGGCTCCTGCTCTCACAGCTATTGCAGTAAATTGAGCTCCATTCAGACAGCACTGATGCAAGTGAGAGCTGGACCGGCACTGGGTGACTCTGTGCCTCACTCAGGAAAAATAACTAAATATGGGCAAAGGAGATCCTAAGAAGCCGAGAGGCAAAATGTCATCATGTGCATTCTTTGTGCAAACTTGTCGGAAGGAGCACAAGAAGCAGCAACCCAGATGCTTCAGTCAACTTCTCAGAGTTTTCTAAGAAGTACTCAGAGAGGTGGAAGACCATGTCTGCTAAAGAGAAAGGAAAATTTGAAGATAATGGCAAAGGCAGACAAGGCCCATTATGAAAGAGAAATGAAAACCTACATCCCTCCTAAAGGGGAAACAAAAAAGCAGTTCAAGGATCCCAGTGCACCAAAGAGGCCTCCTTTGGCCTTTTTCTTGTTCTGTTCTGTGTATCGCCCAAAAAAAATCAAAGGAGAACATCCCAGCCTATCCATTGCTGATGTTGCAAAGAAGCTGGGAGAGATGTGGAGTAACACTGCTGGGGGTGACAAGCAGCCTTATGAAAGAAGGCTGCAAAGCTGAAGGAAAAATACGAAAAGGATATTGCTGCAAACTGAGCTAAAGGAAAGCCTGATGCAGCGAAAAAGGGAGTCGTCAAGGCTGAGAAAAGCAAGAAAAAGAAGGAAGATGAGGAGGATGGTGACGATGAAGAGAATGAAGAGGAGGAGGAAGATGAAAAAGATGAAGATAATGATGAATAAGTTCATTCTAGCACAGATTTTTTCTTGTCTATAAAGCATTTAACCCCCTGTACACAACTCACTCTTTTGAAAGAAAAAAATTGAAATGTAAGGCTGTGTAAGATTTGTTTTTAAACTGTATAGTGTCTTTTTTTGTATAGTTAACACACTACCGAATGTGTCCTTAGATAGCCCTGTCCTGGTGGTATTTTCAATAGCCACTAACCTTGCCTGGTGCAGTATGGGGGGTGTAAATTGGCATGGAAATTTAAAGCAGGTTCTTGTTGGTGCACAGCACAAATTAGTTATATATGGGGATGGTAGTTTTTTCATCTTCAGTTGTCTCTGA
>CAUYQV010048545.1:0-13162 GCA_963574575.1 Galagoides demidoff | reverse complement strand
GTTAGATCAAGTCTTCATCCTTTTTCCCTAACGGCAGTTAGTTTCTACTTAGAGAGGGAGAGTTGATATAGGACACGTAGTGACCCAGCCAGCTCAGTGGAGCTGGGGAGGGGGTGGACTGGCTGCCCCACCTTGGTGATGGTGGTGCAGTGGCAGCAGGCAGAGGAACCAGTGGGCTGGAGGGTAGGTGCTGGGCTCCCCCCAACCCCCAGGAGGCTCCAATAGCCAGAGGGGCCAGACAATTGCTGGGGAGACACCAGCACCTTAGGTTTCTTTCCCCTTACACTTGCCACTCAACAGGAAACCCCCCATTTCCTAGGCCTGGTCAATTTCATGTAAGGTTCTTAGGCCTGGAAATGAAAGGGTTTGTAGCCATTCCACTCAGTCAGGTAACTACAGTGTCCCAGACAAGCTAAATGTAACTACCAAGCCCTGCTAAATGTAACTACAGAGGTCCTCATGCAACCCCTAGACAAAGAGCCCAGAGACAGATAACAAAAAGAGTTTTTCTTTCCCAAATTGGGTTTTCTCCCTGCAGGAAGCTTTGGTGTTTTTGTATTCTTTTCTGTGAATAAATCCCATCTTACCACTGATCTGTGGCCCGCAGATTCATTCTTAAATTACCAAAACCAAGAACCTACTGAAGATGAAATCCTGGTATCATCTTCACTTAGTGTAAGTGAGAGGTTTATCTATGGCCTCTCATCCTATTCATGAGGGCTCCAGTCTTTGACCTCCCAAAAGGCTCCTCTTGCTCATATTAACCCATTGGTGATTAGGTTTGAATTCTAAAAGCACACAAACATTCAGACCATAGCAACACTCAGGTGGCCCTAGCCCTGGGAAGATCAGTTTCAAGAGCATAGTGAGTGCTACATTTCAGCTTCCCCTTGTCTTTTTTGATTTTTTTTGATTGAGGTGTAGCCCAGGCTAGAGTGCTGTGGCCTCATAGTTCACAGCAACCTCAAACTCTTAGGCTTAAGTGATCCTCTTGCCTCAGCCTCCCAAATAGCTGGGGCTACAGATGCCTGCCACAACACCTGGCTAATTTTTCTTTTAGTATAGATGGGATCTTGCTCTTGCCCAGGCTAGTCTGAAATTCCTGAGCTCAAGGGAACCTCCCACCTCATCCTCCCAGAGCACTAGGATTACAGGTGTGAGCTACTGCAACCAACCTATACCTTGGTACAACCTGCATAGACCAGCTGTACTTGTCAGGAAGATTTAAAAAATAAGCATTTGGTAAATTATACTGTAGCAGGAAACTGACGCAGACAGAAGACTCCAGGCACCAGTTGATTAGATGAAGCGGATTTATTCTGGCTGGGGGTAACTGGGAAGACCTGTGTCTCCAAAACCGAGCCCCCTGACTCAATCTCTTGGCTCTCTTTTATCCATTTTTTAGGGCGAGAGTGCACGTGAGGGTCATAAAACAGAGAGAGACATGACATCATCCTCAAGGTCCCAGGCTCAAGGGAAAAGTCAGATTGGCCCATGCCCTTAAGACCGGTTGGACCACCTGCCCTCAAATGCAACAGAAGTCCAAGGAAGTTACTAGGTTACAAGCTAGGCCCCGAGCATGTCAAAGGAGGAACATAGAGAACAGAAACGCCTATGGCTTGGCTTAGGCCTACACAGGGTGGCTAGGACAGATTCTTTTAGCTCTGCTTTTACTTTCTTGCCTCAATACCATTGTATAGAAAGGTGTATGTATAGGGATAATGAAAACATTAATTTCAAGCTATAGTAACTACATTTTATGAGCAATTTGTCACTATAAACTGGTTACTACTGTGAAAATTTGTGCATATTTTGCTTTTTAACACAAACTTTATAATTTTAAAATTGGTACATTTTAAAAACAAGTTTTGTAATCAATGCTTAAATATTATGGAAATTTTTACTTATCAAACTAAAATGTTTTGATTTCCTGGTTATGTTCAGTGTTTAGAAGAATCTTATAAGTCTGAAAGACCTAATTTAACTAAACAAATTTTTTTTTTTTTTTAGAGTCAGAATCTCACTTTGTCACTCTCGGTAGAGAGCCAAGATGTCACAACTCACAGTAACCTCCAGCTCTTGGGCTTAGGTGATTGTCTTGCTTCAGCCTCCTGAGTAGCTGGGACTATAAGCGCCCACCACAACACCTATTTTTTTGTTGCAGTTTGGCCAGGCCAGGTTCCAACTCGCCACCCTTAGTATATGGGGCCAGAACCCTACTCACTGAGCCACAGGTGCCGCTCAACAAGTGAATTTTTTTTTTTTTTTTGAGACAGAGCCTCAAGCTATTGCTCTGGGTACAGTGCTGTGGCATCACAGCTCACAGCAACCTCAAACTCCTGGCTTAAGCGATTCTCTCGCCTCAGCCTCCCAAGTAGCTGGGACTACCGGCACCTGCCACAACACCCCGCTACTTTTTGGTTGTAGTTGTCATTGCTGTTTGGCAGGACCTGGCTGGATTCGAACCTGCCAGCTCTGGTGTATGTGGCTGGCGCCTTAGCTGCTTGAGCTACAAGCACCAAACCAACAAATGTATTTTTTTTTTTTGAGACAGAGCCTCAAGCTGTTCCCCTGGGTAGAGTGCCATGGCTTCACTGCTCACAGCAACCTCCAACTCCTGGATTCAAGTGAGTCTCCTGCCTCAGCCTCCCAAGTAGCTGGGACCACAAGCACAGGCTACAACGCCCGGCTATTTTTTGGTTGCAGCCATTATTGTTGTTTGGTGGACCCGGGCTGGATTCGAACCTGCCACCTTAGGTATATGTGGCTGGCGCCTTAGCCGCTTGAGCCACAGGCTCTGAGCCCTGACTGATTTCTAAATCCAACTTCAATTGGAAGAGCTGAAGGTTTGAATTAAAAGGCTTTCTATGGGCCCAGTTCCCCAGCCTGAGTAAGAGACAGGTCTCTGCTAAAAATAGTACTTTGAAGGCTATGTTAACCTGTTTGACGAAAACATTTCACATTGTATATAAAATCTGTGAGTTATGATCAGGCCAGGGGACTCTACCCAGGGCCATACAATAAGACCGTCCTCTCTCCCCCAAAAGTTTAAAGTTATTGGGAAAAACTTTTCTGGATATTCAATCTGCTCAACTTTGCTATCAATTATAAAATATACGCTTCATTTTAGGTACTTACATTACAAAGCTAAAAAATATCAGTTAGAGGTTGTAAGGATGCTGAGACCTGTAAGACCATTGTGGTTTCATGTTAAAATTTTGGTTTTTGCAAACAAACATAACAAATACAGAAAAAAACTTTGGTCTTGCCCGACTTAGACTGAATTTCAAGTTCTTATGTTAATTCACTGTATGATCTTTGACAAGTTCTTTAGCCTTCCTAATTCTCAGTCTCCTCTCCTGTAAAATGTGGATAAAATACCGTATCCACATATAAGGGTTGTTGTTGTTGAGATTCAAGTGAAATAATTTAAAGAGACCTCCTGGAACATAATCGCTTGATAAATAATAGTCATGATAGCTTTATGTGGGTGAGCACAAAGCAGGGAGATCAGGACAGATTTTCATCAAAACACAGCTAACAAAACTCATCACAAGTTACAGAGCTGTTTCACCTTCTCCCTTTGACACAAGTCAATTTGTTTGCATCTCAAAGTATCAGGTACGGTGTCACAATCCCAAACTCTCACAGGCCTTCAAGTACCACAGCGGTATAATTTTGTATTAACGGAGAACTTTTTGTATAGTAAAGAGCCATTCAGACACTCCTTTAATTCCAACTCTCATCAGACCTGATAAGCAGCATTGCAAAACCGAGTAAAAGAAATGTGAACCACATTTCACTAAACCCAATTTAAACGTAGCCTAACTTTAGTCACTACTGCTAAGCAAGAAATTCTTATGATTTACGTTAAAACTTTTAAGAAAAAATGATAACGCTATTACGCTGGGCTTGAACTGATACGAACACTTCCCCAAGGTCAGCAGCTGAGGAGGCACCCAAGCCCTGGCCGCCGGCGGACTCCTCCTCCTCCCCTCCCTGCCTCCTGCCCGCCCCTATCCCTCCCTTCTCCCTTCCTCCACCACCGAATTCCGCTAGGATCTCTCCGTGTGACCTGAGCGTAGCTGCACAAGGTGCGGTAGCGCGGCGCAGACGCCAGCCGAGAGAGGGGTGGGGGTGGTGGGACTGAAACCCAACTTCATTGTTCGCCGGACCAACTCTACCCGAAACAGCCCGTTCTCAACGCCTGCGCAGTGCGCGCTCTTTGTGCTGGGCTGCAGCAAACCGGTTGTTTGTGCGTCTCCACGAAGCCGCGGAGGTGGGGCCTAGGGGCGGGGCCTGCCCGGTCGCCCTCTGGTTGGGCTCATACGGGGAGGTGGGCGGCCCCAAGGCGGGGCTTCTGATAACAACACTCGGAGCTGGGGCTGGGGCTATTTGTTGCTGCGCCGCCACCGCCCGAGTAATGATCTATGATCTTCTACGGCTTCTGTAGCAGCAACCGCCGCCGCCACCCTGCCATCGCTGGCTTCGCTTCCTTCTCTTCCTATTGAGTCACTGCATCCCAGCACTATGACCGTCGTCTCTGTCCCTCAGCGGGAGCCGCTCGTCCTGGGTGGCCGCCTTGCGCCGGTTGGCTTTTCCGCCCGCGGTTACTTCGGGGCCCTCCCGATGGTGACCACGGCTCCGCCGCCTTTACCCCGCATCCCAGACCCCCGGGCACTGCCCCCGACCCTTTTCCTCCCGCACTTCCTCGGGGGCGACGGGCCCTGTGTGACCCCACAGCCTCGCGCTCCAGCAGCTCTGCCCAACTGCACCCTCGCCGCGGCGGGAGGCGCCCCTCGGGCCGCGCCGAAGAAGCGGCGGAAGAAGAAGGTGCGGGCCAGTCCGGCGGGGCAGCTGCCCAGCCGCTTCCACCAGTATCAGCAACACCGGCCGAGTCTGGAGAGTAGCCGGAGCCTGGCGACGGGCCAGACGGGAGCTCAGGCGGTCCCCGGCCAGGCTGCTGCCTCGAGCCCCGGTCCTGCAATCGGAACCGGGACTGAGGCTGCGAGCACCGTGCCTGCGCCTCTGCGGGCCGCGGCGCCCGGCCAACCCCCGCTCCGCAAAGAGGTAAAGGAAGCGAGGGGGACAGCGAACCGCTGGGGAGTTCTGGCCCTTACACCACCTGGGCTACGCTTTCAGGGTCGGGGGTGGAGGCGGGGTGGGGGGCGGCTGTTTACTCGGGAGGGAAGTTTCCGTGACGCCCGCTCAGCTCTTGCTGAGGGGTTGGAAGGGGGAAGGGTAGGCATGCGCTGGTGCTTCTGATTGGCTCCCAGGGGCCAGCCAATGAGAAGAGCGGCTGCGCCCCAGCAACAGCCCGGATTTAGAAGGCTGGCGGCATTCCAGGGGGTTTCAGCGTTTGGGCGCGCGGCGGGGTGGGGTGAGGGCCCCGGCCTGCGGGAAGGCTGACGTCAGCGCGCGCTACGTGCAGAGCGCTCCCGCGCTCATGAAGGAGGCAGGCGGGCGAGGGTGGCAGAAAAGCGAGTGGGGGGTGCTGTTCTCGGCTTCCCTTCCCACGGCAGCGCCAAGCCAGTCAGTGAAGCGCCTAGACGGCGTCCGACGCTCTGATGTGGGGGTTGGAGTGGGCTGTGGGGAGCTCGATTGCGTTAGGTTGGATTTTTGCCGGAATGTGAGGCGCCGGGTGTGGGCCGCCCAGGGCGGCGTGACCCACTTTATGGCGGAGCGCGCCGGAACTGCGGGCCGGGCTTTCCTGATGTGGCTGGTTTGTTACTTGGTCCAGTTTTTGCCGGAAGTTACCGGTTGAATTGACTTAGCTAGCTGCCCAGTTGCAACTCTATTGGACTAGGGTAAAATGGATTAAAATTCTAAAACGAGGGCTGCATAGTGCAAATCTGCCTCAAAAAGAAAAAAATAATAGCATTATCATTTTTTCTTAAGAGTTTGTTTTTGAGACAAGAGTCTTGACTATGTCACCCCTGGTAGAGGTGCTGTGGCGTCATAGCTCACAGCCAACCTCCAACCTCCTGGGCTTCAGCGATTACCTTCCATCAGCCTCCCAAGTATCTGGGACTACAGTCGCCCGCCACAACGCCCGGCTGTTTTAAGTTGGCGTTGTGGTGGTTTGGCAGGCCCCGGCTGGATTCGAACCCGTCCACCACTGTACTATGGGTGCCGACCCTAAATCTTATTATTTTTTTTTAATTTAAATCATCTATGTTTATTTTAAACAAAGTGACATAATATTCAGCGCTCTTGGCCCGGAACAATCTAGATAATTATTTGGTCCTTCATAAATTGAAATCAGGAGAAACAAGCTTAGGAAAATGAATAGGAGCCAAAGAAGTCTAGGCAATGAACACAATGAAAATCACAACCAAATTCAAGCCAAATAACTGGTCTTATAAGAGTGCTCCTTTTGGTACCAAGGCCATCTATGCTGCTGAAACACAGTTATCACTACATAAAATCAAGACCATATACCAATCCTATTGCTACACAATTCACAAGATACTGTAAAGCTCTTTTAAATCTGTCCCTTCCTCTTTTCCTCACTGTCCCCAGGTTTAAGGTTCCATTGAGGGCTCTCTACAGCATCAAAGGGAGAATGAGGGCCTTACTTCCCACTTAAGACACAGTGAGGCAGGCATTCCTCCAAAATGGGAAGTTCAGATTCTGATCATTCAAAAAAGGGGAAAATGTTGACTTTACTGAGTAAAGTTTCAGTGACTTAACTGCAGTAGGTTTTTCCTAATGAAACGAAAATAAGTCACTGCCTTTGGTTGAAAGGTGAAATAGAGATTTGAATTTATATAGCTGTGCGCTTGGAGGAAAATTGGTAAATTTGCCTGCCGTGTTTCCTTAAGTTATCTTCTCAGGTTGTTTTAAAATTCTGTGACTCTTGAAATAGTAATAACATAAAATTGAGCTTTTGAATTCCTGTGAGAATTCCTTTTCTAGAATGGGTATTCAAACCAGGCAGTGCTGTTAGAATGAGTTACCTTGAGTTCCGACTTCTATTTTTGTTTCCTGTTTACCTAACAACATAAACATATTGGAAGGGCAGTGATCTGGATTACCTTATACTTTTCCCATTCAGGACTTCGGTAAAGTCCACTTCTGTTAGGATTTTTTAGTTTGGCATTTAGGCCTGGCTTATAAGTTGCCAGCAACAGTGGTGTGTTTTTATTGGCAAACAAGAGGTATATATTCTTGGACATCCAATGATCCAGTGGTAAGTGCAGCAAATGTTGTACTTAAGAGATTGAGCTAAAGTCTAGGGAAACATTTAAATAATTATACGAACTACATGATGGTGAGGTTCATAACTGATTGTTATCTGGAAACTATATTTACTTTTGTGTTCCTTGTCTTTGTAGGTTTTAAAAACAAAGATGGGAAAATCGGAGAAAATTGCCCTTCCCCATGGCCAGCTTGTTCATGGTATACACTTGTATGAACAACCAAAGATAAACAGACAGAAAAGCAAATACAACTTGCCACTAACCAAGATCACCTCTGCAAAAAGAAGTGAAAATAACTTTTGGCAGGATTCTGTTTCACCTGATAGAATTCAGAAGCAGGAAAAAAAGCCTTTTAAAAATACTGAGAACATTAAAAATAAGCATTTGAAGAAATCAGCATTTCTAACTGAAGTAAGTCAAAAGGAAAATTATGCTGGGGCTAAGTTTAGTGATCCACCTTCTCCTAGTGTTCTTCCAAAGCCACCTAGTCACTGGATGGGAAGCACTGTTGAAAATTCCAACCAAAACAGGGAGCTGATGGCAGTACACTTAAAAACGCTACTAAAAGTTCAAACTTAGATATGAGGTTTCACTATGTATGTAAAGCAGGTTTTCCCAAATCCCTGGATTCCTTAAAAGAAATTGGTAACAGATGGAATTTTGCCTTGTTACAACATACAAGTGCAAAAGATACTGTTTTAAAAATTAAATACAAACAGCTTGTATTATATTTTATATTTTGTAAATACTGTATACCATGTATTATGTGTATATTGTTCATACTTGAGAGGTACATTATAGTTTTGTTATGAAAGTATGTATTTTGCCCTGCCCACATGGCAGGAGTTTTGTATATATACAATGGAGAAATTTTAAGTGTGCTAAAGCACATGGAAGACTGATATATTTGCACAAAGTACTGAGATTTTTTTCAAGAAACAGCTGTCAAATCTCAAGGTTAAGATCTAAATGTGAACAGTTTACTGATGCACTACTGAAGTTTAAATCTGTGGCACAATCATTGTAAACATGGGGTTTGTTTCTCTAAATTGATTTCTGCCCTCTAAACTGTAATTACTGGAAAATTCCTGTTCCCATTTTACCAAACTTAATTTCTGGTTTTTGGTATATGTCCATTCAAATTTAAAATGCCTCTAATTTCAATGCCAACAAAATTGATTGTAATCAAATTTTAAAATAATAATAATTTGGCCCTCCCCTTTTAAACTAGTCTTGGCTCTTTATGTGTAACTGTTCTTCATGTCTGAATGTGTGACTTGGAGATGTCTGGATTTCGTGTGATTAGATTTTAATGTTCCATTTTAGTGGAAGAATGTTTCTGACTTTGCTATAATTGTCCTCTTTCTGAGATTTAGAAGATCTAACATCACACTTTTAGGGGGAGGAATTCCCCATCTCACAAATGGGAATGGTTTTGGATAAAAGGAATTTTTTTTATTTTTTATTAAAAGGAAACGGTTTGTAATTTAAAATATTTTTATATGTGGGACTGCGTCTGTGGCTCAGTCAGTGAGTAGGACGCCAGCCCTGGCCAAACTGCAACAAAAATAGTCAGGCATTGTGGTGGGCACCTGTAGTCCCAGCTACTCACGAGGCTGAGGCAAGAGAATCGCCTATGCCCAAGAGCTAGAGGTTGCTGTGAGCTGTGACACTAAGGCACTCTATGGAGGGTGATAAAATGAGACACTGTCTCTCTTTTTTTTTTTTTTTTTGGAGATAGAGCCTCAAGCTATCCCCCTGGGTAGAGTGCTGTTGCATCACAGTTCACAGCAACCTCCAACTCCTGGGCTCAGGCTAGTCTCCTGCCTCAGCCTCCCAAGTACCTGGGCCCACAGGCACCCATCACAACTCCTGGCTATTTTTTTTTTTTTTTTTGGTGTATGTGGTTGGCGCCTTAGCCACTTGAGCCACAGGCGCCAAGCCAAGACTGTCTCTTCACATATAAAAAATGTTTTTAAAAGTGTACTTAACTGTACATTTATACACCATACCATGTATTTTCAGTGAAAGAAAATGTTTGGTTTACTACATTTACATTGATCTTGAATTATATTTGAACCAACACAAGCATAGTTGATACTGAAATAGATGGGAGGTTTTAGATTCTAAAGCTTGCTTAAATGTTTTTGTATTTTCATTTTAAAAAATACTTTATTCTTAACAGAGTGTTTTTCCAATTGAGGAATTATGAAATATGCTTTCCCAATATGGGTTTTACTTGAGCTAAGGTTTAGCTCAAATAACAAAAACAAAAAGTGTTTTTTTTGAGTAATTATAACATTTAGGCATGAAAAGCAAAAAGATGTGAAGAGGGTATATGATTCTCTAAGGTGGACTAGATAAGGTGGACATCTCAAGAAAAAAAGTGTTAGGTCTTCTGGTATCATTTGGTTCACATGGAAGGAGGAAAGACCGTGTTCTGGATATATAAAAGTGATGCTATGGACATATCCTTAGAAGTACTATTGACGTGATGAGCAGTGCCACAAGGATATGATAACTAAGTCATCACAAAATCTGAGAAATAGTAATAGGTGTGCTGTTTTGTGTATACAGCTCATAACATTTTTTTGGCACTGCTTTCATATATGTAGATATAGAGAAATTAGTGTATTTCAATATTAGATATAGCGGTTTGAAAATCCATTTAGAGAAAATTAACAAGGGACTGTGAAGCTTATAAAAGCACTAGTAGTGTTAAGAGGTGACATGCCTATAGTTCCAGCTACTTGGGAGTGGATACTCTGCCTGGGCAACTTAAAAACTGAAGAGAATGATTGGATTACACTTAATCTTAGCCTAAAGGCCAAAAAGCAATGAGAATGGTTAAAAATTTCAAAGGAATGACTTAATGGAGATTATTTGCTTTCTAGAGACAGGTCTCAGAATTCCTGGGCTGAAGCCATCCTCTCACTTCAACATCCCAAAGTGCCGTGATTATATAGCTGGGAGCCACCATGCCCAGCCTGGGAAGTAGATTATAATTATATTATAAAACAGGTCTTCATAGGCCGGGTATACTGGCTTGCACCTGTAATCTTAGCACTCTGGGAGGGCAAGACAGGTGGATTGCTTGAGCCCAGGAGTTGGAGACCAGCCTGAGCAAGAGTCAGACCCCATCTCTAAAAAAATTTCAGGGCACTGTGGTGAGCGCCTGTAGTCTCAGTACTTGGGAAGCTGGGGCAGAAGGATTGCTTATGCCCAGGAGTTTGAGGTTGCTAAGAGCTATGAATCTACAGCACTCTACCAAGGGGGATAAAGTGAAACTCTTGTCTAAAAAAAAATAATAAATAGGTCTTAATTTAAGAGTAAACAAAATTGGTTGAATTATACTGCAGATCATAATACACTTAGTGAAAAGGTATTTATGAATTTAAAACCTGAGTAGGTTCTATCTAGTAAAATACTATTTAGTGGCCCATTATGGTTAAGCCACCTTTATTTTTCACCTATTAGAATCTCTTGAAATACTTTTCTTCCAGTGTTCTTGTAATTTAGTTTGGTTTTGTAGGTTTATAAAGCAAGCAATGTTTGTAATCACCAGTTTCAGGCCTAAATTTAAACTAGTGGCCTGTTACATGTGTATAAGTGTATGTGAGTGGAAATAATTGTCACATGCAGTGGTACTTCACTAAAGAACAAATACCAGTATGTGCTTAGTTTTTATACTGAAGTTGTTTTCAGATAAATCTGTATAATTGGATATTGAATTTATTCAAAACCATTAATTTAGCAGGACTTTTATTTGCATTAATTTTGGTGCCAATTACTTTGTAAGTGTCCTTGTAGGCAGATAAAGAAAACAGCAATAAAACTTGTCAAATTACACTAAAAAGAGGTTGATAGAAGCCATTCTTTTCAAACTTTACGGTGATTCTTAGGTACAAATTTTGGGATGGCTTGTATAAAGACTCGAAATTAAAAGAGTGGAATGTATTAGGCAAGCAATCTATATTTTCTGAGCAGGATCAGCATGCTGGTTTTTGCATATAGTATGTGTAACCTTTGTAACCTTGTATCCTTTCTGTATTTTTTTTTTTTTGAGACAGTCGCAGTAGAGTGCTAAGGAGTCATAGCTCACAGCAACCTCACAAGCGATCCTTTTGCCCCAACTTCCCAAGTACAGGGACCACAGGCCCCTGCCACAACACCTGGCTATTTTTTTGTTGCAGTTGTCATTGTTTAGCTGGCGCAGCTGGATTCGAACCCACCAGCCTGGGTGTATGTGGCTGGCGCCAGAACCACTGTGTTAACAGGTGCTGAGCCCCTTTCTATATTTCAGTGTAAAGCTAGTATGCTGTACTAACATGGGATAAATGATTTGAATTGTTTGCTTAGCAGATGAATTCAGCCTAGCTTTTAAAAAAACTACAGTACTTTCAGCTGGCCCCATATACTGAGGGTAGTGGGTTTGAACCCGGTCCCAGCCAAACTGCAACAAAAAATAGCCAGGCATTGTGGCGGGCACCTGTAGTCCTAGCTACTTGGGAGGCTGAGGCAAGAAAATCTAAGCCCAAGAACCGGAGGTTGCTGTGAGGTGTAATGTCACAGCACTCTACCAAGGGTAACAAAGTCAAAGTCACGCTGTCTCTAAAAAACAAAAAATCTACAGTACTTTTTGCCTTTACCTGGTCTATGTTGAAAAGCCTAGACTCAATTTGTAATTTTGAAAAGGAACAAAACAGGTCCCATCCCACTGTTTCTGCTTCTTGGTAGTAAGCCTCAAAATGGATGAGGGGAGGAGGGCACAGCTGGCACCCATTCAGGGACAGGGCAGATTTAGGATTGTGTTGCCTATGGCTGTGCTGACTAGGCCAAACTCTTCGAATACTCAGCCCCCCAACCTCCAGTATGTTCTCAAGTAAAGGCATTTAGGTGTCTGAGGCAGGGCCCGGGCTGTTGTAGTTCAAAGCAACCCACTCCTGCCCTCATCTTGATTCTTCCAGAAGCAGTGCTGGCAGAAGCAGTGCTGGCAGAAGCATGGTTAAGTAGTTTGAGATTACAAAAAAAGAGAGGCTTTTGAGATTAAGAAGGCCAAGACAGGGAGTGAGGGCAGACTCAGTAACTGCCTTAGCCACCCCCTACCCTTGTTTGACATTTCTCAGCCCTTAACTCAAATTTTGAGTGGAGACATTAAGTCAGTCTAGGAAGGAGGGGGATGGGTTTGAAGATAAAAAGGAACTAGGTTTGATGTTGGCTTTGTGTATGAGTCACCACCCTTCCTACTTCACAGATGCAGATACCTTCTTCAGGTACTAATAGATTGGAAACACTTTGGAAATTCAGGCTGTAGGCTCGGCGCCTGTGGCTCAAGTGGCTAAGGCACCAGCCACATACACCTGAGCTGCCGAGTTCAAATCCAGCCCAGCCAGCCAAACAATAGTGATGGCTGCAACCAAAAAATAGTCAGGTGTTTGGGCAGGCACCTGTAGTCCCAGCTACTTGGGAGGCAGAGGCAGGAGAATCACTTGAGCCCAGTAGTTGGAGGTTGCTGTGAGCTGTGATGCCAAAGCACTCTACCGAGGGTGACAGCTAGAGGCTCTGTCTCAAAAAAAGTTCAGGCTGTAATTAGAAAGCTCACTAAATTTTTAGTCACCAATTTTTACCTCTAATAAGTTATAAATATTAGCTTAGATGAGCTTAGATTTTTTTTTTTTTTGAGATGGAGCCTCAAGCTATCCCCCTGGGTAGAGTGCCATGGCATCACTGCTCATAGCAACCTCCAACTCCTGGGCTCAAGCAAGTCTCCTGCCTCCGCCTCCCAAGTAGCTGGGACCACAGGTGCCCGCCACAACGCTCGGCCATATTTTTTTTTTTTTTTGTTGTTGCAGCCATCATTGTTGTTTGGCGGCCCGGGCTGGGGATTCGAACCCGCCACCTTAGGTGTACGTGGCTGGTGCCTTAGCCGATTGAGCCACAGGCGCCGAGCCGATGAGCTT
>CAUYQV010048542.1:0-17190 GCA_963574575.1 Galagoides demidoff | reverse complement strand
GGCGTTGTGGCGGGCGCCTGTGGTCCCAGCTACTTGGGAGGCAGAGGCAGGAGACTCGCTTGAGCCCAGGAGTTGGAGGTTGCTATGAGCTGTGATGCCATGGCACTCTACCCAGGGGGATAGCTTGAGGTTCCGTCTCAACAACAACAACAAAAAAATAAATAAATAAATAAAATGGGGGTGATAACAGCACCACTTTATAGGCCGTGAGGATTTAATGAGAAAAATATACACAAAACACTGAGCACTATGCCTGGCGTGGAACAAATGATTAATAAACATCAAACATGATGATTGATTTCTTATTCTTGTCACACATATGGGTGCATAATAAGTGGTAACTGCAAGGATTTGTAGTTTAGGGTGAAGACATTTACAAATGTTAGTGTCTCTGCGTCTCCGGGTTGGGACCTAAGACTTATCAGTGACCCACACTCTTTATTGTCACTCTAGAGGGAAGTGAAATGTGGTGAAAGGAAGCCACCCTTCCTTCTGTAATGCACCATTATCACCTGCTGTCACAGTTGTTCTAAAGCATTTAATTACACTTGTCACTGTGCTGAGTGCTGCACAAAAGGACTCATCTATAGATAAAATTCTTGTCCATTGGGAGCTCACAAAATCAAGGACATTTTGATAGACATATGAATTAGAACTTAATGGAAGAAAAAAAAACACGTTAACTTAAAACACCTTTAAAATTGAAAGGGGCCACAGAAATTATTCCATTAGTACCGGAAGCCAGAGTTCTCAGAGGTAAAATGACCTACCCATGGCTCTTCCAGTCATGAAGAGCTAAAACTAGGATCTGCAGGGCCCCTTCCTATCCCGGCACCATGCTCCACACTCCTCACCTCCAGAGGGCACTGATGCTCCATACCTCCAGGGGGCGCTGTACACCCCACCCCTCCAGGGGGCACTGTACCTCGCATCTCCCTGATTGCTGTATACCCCACAGCTCCAGGGTGCTGTGCCCCTCACCTCCAGGGGTATCATATGCCTCACCCCTCCATGGGCACTGTAATGCACACCTCCAGGGGGCGCTGTACTCCCCTCCCCTCCAGGGCACTGCTCCCCTACCCACATAGCATATGGCAAACTGCACCTGTTACACTCATGCAGAAGGGCAGTGCTGTGTTCATGTCACCTCTGTTCCCAGAAATACAAACAGACAATGAGTACATTTATTGTGTAGTCTGAGACTATATTCATTTTCAAAAAAATTTTTTTTTTGAGACGGAGCCTCAAGCTATCCCCCTGGGTAGAGTGCCAGGCATCACAGCTCATAGCAACCTCCAACTCCTGGGCTCAAGCGAGTCTCCTGCCTCCGCCTCCCAAGTAGCTGGGACCACAGGTACCCGCCACAACGCCCGGCCATTTTTTTTGGTTGCAGCCATCATTGTTGTTTGGCAGGCCCCAGCTGGGGATTCGAACCTGCCACCTTAGTTGTACGTGGCTGGCGCCTTAGCCGGTTGAGCCACAGGCGCCGAACCCATTTTCAAATTTTTTATGAGGGTTACAAGTAAGTATAAAAATTAGCTGTGGAGTTAATTCTGGAAGAATATTTTTCAAACGTGTGTGGAGGTATGTATGTAACAGTAGTCATGGTAGGACTGTGACAATCAGGTAGGGAAGGATCTGTGAGGGTCTATATCATCTAGAATTTTTGTTCACGTTCTGAATCTTGCTTCTCGTAAGAGGAAGCCAAAAACTGGAGTCAATTTCACAGGCCTTAGGATTAGATCTCTTAAGAGGTCATTGTATTCATTCAGTTATTTCTGTCTGCTTTTATTCTTACCTATCACCAAGGAGATGAATGCCTCCACTTCTCTGAGGACATCTTATAACAGCATACAAAGTTTACATTCAGAAAGTCCTTCAGCTGGCTAACTTAAATCTGTCTTGCTGTATTCACAAAACCGTGGACGTGTATGTTATTCTTTTTAATGAATGCAGGTTGGATGAACTCCTATCTTCTCTTTTTTAAAGAAGGTTTTGCATATTCAGACTGCACATTTTCTTCTTAAGTCCCAAATACTTTATCCCATATCATGGTATCATATGCACAGGGATGACTTAGGAAATCAGTTTTTAAAAAAAATGAATGAAAAATAGCAGTAACATAGATATTCTGAGACAAGAATGACAGACGAAGAAAATAGAAAGTTATTTACTATTTTCAAGGCAACTAAGTGGAAAGGTTGATGAGAGAGAGAGAGAGAGAGAGAGATAAAAAAATCTGTCATTGAATGATATTTCCATCAGAGAGGAAAATAGGTACCAGCAAATGAAATTTGACTCAGCTTCGCAAGTTTCACTGAGCATGAAAATGTTCCTTTAAAATTTCCCGTAAGCCATGCCTGGCTATGGGATTTTTCCAGTGCGAAGGGAATCTAAGTTCAGGAGGCCAAGGAATGCCAGGGGAAAGGGATTTTCTGATGCTTGGGGCTCAGACACTGTCAGTTTAAAAAATGAAAGTAATATAGAAGGGGCAAAGTGGCATTTATCATTCTCTCTCTCCAGGCTCCTGTCTCTTTAATCAGCTAGCCTGATTTGCCCAGTAAATGATTCCTGAGAGAGTGTGTGTGTGTGTGAGTGCGTGTGTGTCTGTGCGCGTGTGTGTTGTAGCTCTTGTCAATCCTTGGATTAGAACCAATGATTGCAGCTTGTAGGAGGGCTGTCCAGGGCCAGATTGTACAATGTGTCTCAGTGCCAGAGTATGAGTGGAGGTAATTACGGAGAAGTCAGACTCTCTCACACCCTCGGCTTTCTTGTGTCCTTCAGCGAAACAGTGGATTTAAATCTCCTTGCACCAGCTTGAGAACAACACAGTCTACCAGGAAAGAAAGAAAGAAAAAAAAAAAAAACCGAATCTGACAAAAAAGAAGAAAAAGAAGAAGAAAAAAAAAAATCATGAAAACCCTCCAGGCAAAAATGCACAATTCTATCTCTTGGGCAATCTTCACGGGGCTGGCCGCACTGTGTCTCTTCCAAGGTAAGCGCTTGCTGTTGATTTGCCTACGTTAGAGGCAGGAATTGTGCAGTGTGTGCTTTAGCGACTCGCAGACTCCCGGAGCCGGCTCTGCTGCGCGGCTTGCAGGTGGAGGGGAGAGCGTTCAGACAGAATGGCTGGGACTTCATTCTCCCGACCAGGCGGGGAGAATATTGATTTGCTTCTGGCTGCTACCAGAATGAGGGAATGTATATGCATAAGTGAAATGTGTTTGGTGTTCCTTTTAGGTCTGCGGTTATGTGCGAGGCTCCCCGGCTTCATGCACATTCTTGCGCGCGCGCGCGCACACACACACACATATACAACGGAGCACACACGAGAACGGGGAAAATCACCCATTCGGAGGGCAGTGGGATGGCTAGAGGGGCTGCTAATGTTTGCTTATGCGACTGGGAAGAAATTACGAGAGGAAACTTTAAATATCGGCCAGTGAACTTGCAAAGCTTCTAAAAGGAGCAAACAGGAAAACGCAGGCTAGAACTGATCGGGTTGCTCCTGTGAGGTTGTGGTCAGCTACCCAGCTTCCAGGGATGGATCAGTTTGCAGCAGTGGTGGGCAACGATGTTAGTTTTGGATGTGTTGGGGGTGTGTTTGTGGCAGGGGTGGCGTGGGGGTGTGGATAACAATCAGATGAAGGGGAGGGGAGAGGGGCTCTGAAATTCGGAAAAGCTTTTCTTAGTTGAAGGGAGTGGAATGCTAATTTTTTGTTTATTTATCCACTGAGCCCAGAGCGCTGGGGCTGCAGCTGAGTGTGCTTTGATGCCCCTGTGTGGGGTCCCCTGCCTCCTGCCTCCACCTCTAGTCCATGAGTGGCCCTGTGTAGCCCCCCCACACCCTATCCCGGGCCTGCCCTTCCTTCCAGCAGCAGAGTTACTGCCAGCCTGCTCGTTCCCGCCCACCCTGTCCTTTGGAGTCTCTAGTTTACCTCTTTCATATAAAAGATACCTGAACTCAGAGGGATTGAGAGAGCTGAGAAACTTTCCCCAGGAGGTAACGTAGGGCTCTCTAGGCCGAGCCCTCTGGAGGGTTGTGAGGCTCGGACCTGTGCTGTTGTATTCCCAGAGGAAAAGTTCCATCTGATAGACTGGAAAAGGATGGGGAGTCCCACCCATCTGGTTCTCTTCTCCCTCTGCAGCATAGAGTTCTCATGGTCTCTACTGAGTCCCACGCTCCAGTCCTGCTGACCCCTCTCTGAGGTCTGGCGTGGGGGACTGCTGCTGTCCCCGTGGCAGAGGTCACCATGGCTGTGGTGTGGATCCATATAAGGTGGGCAGAGGGGCTGAACTGGAAGGAATTGATGTGTGTGCACCCTTGCTGGGGCTCAGGGAGGGAGGCATAGGGGCATGGGGGGTCTGAACTGGATGACAGGGTGGTGGATCTTGCAGGGATACCTGTGAGGTTGCCTGCAGCGTCATTCCCAGGGGGCACGGGCCTCGGGATCTTTCTCCTCTCCCTGGGGGCATTGGTGGGTGTGAGGAGTGAAGGGAGTCAGCCTGGAGGCATCCTTGATTGATTCATCTTACATAACGTGGAGCACCAGCATGTATGTGTGCGTGTGTGCGTGTGCACCCCGGCTTGTTCTGTGCGGAGAGCACAGCCCTGGCAGGGGTAGTGGAGGAACTGAGTTCAGGGCCAGGCATCTTCAGGGCAACAGCTTCTGTCGAGTTGACAGCAGAAACGGAAACTAACTAGGCAAGGGGTAGAGTGAGGGGTCAGGGTAGAGAGAGGGAGGGTCCCAACCCCTCAGTAATTCCCATCTGTCCTCAGATCTGTGCCTCTTCTCTCTATAACATCAAACTGGAGACAGTGACCCAACTTCCACCATCAAGAGCCCCGCTGCATGCCAGGAGCCCCAGGGCCATCCTGAATTTACATATAAATTAGCATACGTGAGGGTTTTTTTTCATCAGAATAAATGCAGGGAAGCATAATATTTGCTCATACTTTGAATCATCCCTGAATAAATGAGTAGAAAGGGGTAGTGCAAATTTCTTCGGGGCAGAAATCTGATTTGTGCTCTTGTTTTTCTCCTGGGGTGGGGGTGGCAGGAATATCTCAACCTCCTCGCATTCTACCAGATCCTGAATTTCCTAAGAGGAGCGATGCCCTTATTTGTGCTACTCAGCCCCGAATGGGCTTCGTTGTGTCATGATAGAATGAGGCTTCCCAATTTCAAGGCAGAATGACCCCCAAAGACCCTCTTACCACATGCCAGTCGAACATGGCAAAGGTGATGTCTGTTTTCTCTTGCAGGGGAGGAGAGCCGGAGCCTGCCAGCTATCTCTTATCAAACTTACAGAATTACTGAGGCAGCCCGGGTCTTGCCTGCAATAATCCACCCCTATTGCATTGACCCAGTGGGACTAGTTAGGATGCAGTACACATTCTAAGGCAATTTTTTCTTCTCCTCTGTTTTTGTTTTAAGCTGGCTCTTCCTAGAGCTGCTACTTCCTGTGTTTCCTGCCTCTTGAAAAGGTGTCTGGTGCTAGTGGCAGGTTGCAGGCCCCTCCCTCATCTATTCCCCCACCCCAAGCCAACCAGCAGCCATGATCCAGCTTAGAGGGGGAGGGAGTTTCCGAGGGAATCAGCACTGATTAGTGAGCTGGAGGGAGGGGTGATTAGCTCCCAGGGCTCTGGCCCTAAGATGCACCAGGGTTGATTAACTAGAGGCACCTTTTCCTGGGAACAGGTGCCAGGGAGCAGGATTAGGTCCATCCTTTTGAGCACACCCGCCGCCCACCTTCTGCCACTGAGAGGCTGGGAAAGAAATGGCTGGGTTTGCTGCAGCTTTCTCTTTCTAGAAACTCGACCATTTCTCCTTCGAAGGATTATTGTTCCTTTTAACACCTTCCCATTAGCTTGGCTGGGTTCCTCTCTAACCTTTCTAACTTTTTCTCATCTACTCACATCCCACATCAGCATAGCTGCTTGCCTGAGACATAGACATGGCAGATTAGAGGGAAAAGGAGATTGGGCTAAGTTCACACTCCTCTCTGCTGGGCGCCCAGGACGTGGGCACCACTCAGCTGGGCAGACCAGCCAAGTTCCTGCCGCGCACCAGTAAACATTTGGTGCCAGGAGCAGCCTGAGCTGGGGAATGCTTTTGAGATGTGAGGGAAGCAGACGAAACCATAACAATGTTTACTGGCTAAGTAGAAAATTCGGTTTGGGTAACAGGACCCTGGGCCTGATGGAGGCATGGCAGGCACTTGGAAGTGTGGCAGTTTAAGTAGGGGGCAGAGGAGCGTCCCACGCGAAACCTGCTTGCCATGAGTGGAGCTGCCAACTCCAGGCATGTCGCAGGGAAGGTGAGCGTGACACTAGGAATCCTGCTCACCTCCACCTTCCTGCTGGGGTCACCATACCGTGACCGTCCTCTGGGTATTTGCTCAAAGGTGCCGGAGAGTCCCAGCTCTGACCTGGCTACTTGAAGGCCATTCTTAAAAATCACAGTTTTCGTTACCAAGAGCAAAGCCTGAGCCTGGTCTTGACTTTTCCTTTTTTGATTTATTGGAAGCCAAATATATGCCCAAGAACCCCTTCTTGTCATCTGAGATGAGTGGCCCCGACTTCTGTTCTCTCTCAGTGAGCTGCTTCTGCAGAGCTCTTATTAATTATGGGGTCACAAACAGTGTCTCCAAGTGTCCCTGTTGGTCCCTTGCCCGAGGTGCTCCAGGTTTGGTTGCCTTCTGTTGACCCCCTGGGACCTGCTGCCTGTGTGTGTGCAGTCCGCCAGTGCTGCCATGGATGGGCCAAACAAACTGAAGTGGCCATAGCCACAGTGTATCCCCGGGGATGGAGTGAGCTCCTTCAGTATCCCAGGATGTGGCAAAATTTCTGAATCAACATGGGACGTGTGATTCTGGCATGTGCAAGAAACCCACGGTGGAGAGACTCGCACGGCTCTGGCTGTTACGGGGGACGTATACTTTGGATGGAGCAAACGGGTCAGGGATTTGGCTCTTTTCCAAGGGGTTCTGTTTGGAGCTCAGGGCCTGCATCTGCTCCCAAACTAGCGTGCTAAAGATTTTTTTTTTTTTAAAGCATATTGCTTTCTGCTTTCCATGTAGCCTCACAGAGGTCCTACAGACTCTCCAAATACCTAACGTGCTTGGCCTCCAGGTTTCAAGCAATACTAGTGGCCTGACCACAGCTCAGGAGGGACCATGTACATCTGAGCTCAAATTTCCCTATGTTTTCTGTGGGGAAAATTCTTTTCCTTCTGTGAGCCTGTCTCCCCACCTGCCCGGTAGGCCGGGGAGGGACTCCCCTGGGTGTTGTAAGGAGTCATTAATGCTCGTAACACTCGGAACATGTGGCGCTAAGTGGAACTCCATGCTGAGACTGCCATATTTATGCAGTTTACTTTCTTTCTGCTCTATTGTCTCTTTACATGTTTACTTTATGTCTATAGTCATTTGAAATTCAATAAAACAAGTTAAACAGAAAAAATGAAGCGTGCAAACATAAGGGAGTCAACAGCGTACAGGTTGGACAGGGTGGGACGGAGGGTGCCACCCAGTCCTCCCAGCGTGTCCTCTGCCCTGGTGGAGGGTGCCTTATTCCATGGGAAAGGGACACAGGGATGGCAGAGGGGCTGTAGCGGGAACTTGCGGGGAGCAACGCTCCCACCCCTGTGTAAAGGAGGATTCTGCCTGGGAGAGGTGTGAATGGTGGAGGGGAGCCCTGGAGTGGATGGAGGAGGAGGTAGGTGTTTCAGTGGCAAAAATCAGCTCTAACCTCCACTGGCAAAGGGTGGGAGAAAGAGAGGTCTCGTCTCTGCTCTGACGATGATTCAGGTCAGTGACCTCTGACAGCTTTGAATTTCTTGTGTGTGTGTGTGCGTGTGCACTCTCCTGTTCTTGCTATGCTAGCGATTAAATTTAAAGACATGAGCGTGTGTCCACTTTCCTCTCATCCTCCCTCCCTCCCTCTCTCATTCCTCCCCCTCTCCCCTGCTTCTCTCTTCTCCACTTTCTCTTTTTCTCTCTCCCTTTTTGTTTCTTCCTTTCCTTTTTCCTGCTCCTCTATGGGAAAAGTAATTGATCAGTTGACAGATCTAGGTCAGGCTCGGAGGGGTTGCTCTGCACATGCAGGCCTGCCCAGGAGGAGGAGGGGAGTCTGCCTTCCTGTGCACCACAAGGAGCCCTGGGAACGTGGGGACCTGGTGGGACAAGGGAGGGCCCAGCAGAGCCTGGGCAAGTGCAGCCCTCCCCAGCGACCATCTCCAGGATCCTACTGAATGCACAGTCTTCAGCTGTTTGGTGTCCCTGATACTCTAATTTCGCACGTCCAATTTATCTTCCTCTCTTCCTGCTTTTTCCCTCAGCTTCTATACTCTGCTTCTTTCTGTTTTTCTTCTTTTTCTTTCTATCATCCCCTTCCTTTTCTCCCCCTTTCAAAATCATGACAGAAAATCACAGAACCTCTCCCGCTTAAGACGTATTAGAGAAATGGCCTTTTGTTTATTTGCAAGAGGAAAAACAGAAACCCTGCCAGAGGAACTCTGTAAGTCATTTGCAAACTGCAAAACAAACCAACAAAGATTCACATTCTCAGGGCTGAGCAGAGAGTATTTCAAGAGAGACTGTCAAGCTCGGAAATCAAATATTGGAAAGCACATGCTTCAGCTCTGTTCGTGGGGACGTCTTCGGTTGCTAAATTTGATTTTTTTTTTTGGTTGGCTTCTATGAGAGTATTGCTCTTCGTGGTAATATAAGACTGGTCAGAAAACCACTGGTTCAGGCTCCAGCAGTGCTTCATTGGCTCATCTTGAAATTGTCACCAATCCTTAACACCAGCCCAGCTCTTTGTTTCTCCATTGGTCCAGGCACCGGCACGTGTTTACTGAGCACCTACTACATTTTCGCATTGTTTGGGTTCTGGGAATACAACAGTGACTAGAAACTGCTGGGTGAGCCCAGAAATCTAGAGCAGTCTCCCAGATTTGGCTCAGTTTGTTCTCCTTTGTACCAAATTGAAAGCCCCAACAGGAGCCCCAGGAACAAGGGTACAGATTCCATGACACAGCCTCTGGTCTCCTGTGCAAGTGATGCTGGGAGGACAAGAACATCACTAGCCCTCAATCCCTATTTGGAGCCAGGGAGCCCCAGGGGATGCTGCTCACATCTTAGCTCTGACTTACGGTAGATCAGAGGTGCTGTCTTTGCTGTTCCACATTCCCCCTCGCCAGAAAGGGCCTCATGGACGTCAGAGGTGCCTTTGGTTACAAGCAGGATGGTGAAAGCTGGTGTGAGTTAATTTCCTTGAGACCACTGTTCTGTGTCATGTGAATTATTGGCTGATTCTTAGTACCACTGCCACCTGTCTGGCCTCCTCACCTCCTGCACAGAACTAGAGGGCCAAGAAGATAAAGGGAAGACACTTTAGATAAGACCAGGGAAGAATTTGCCTGAGACAGCCACTCTGTAGCACGCATGCTGTTCATTTGACCTCTTCGAGGGATTCATATTTCAGGGTAGATCTAAGATAACCTCCCTTTGGAGAACCCCTTTTATTTGCTACCTTCTCATCACACCTGATTTAGGGTTGCTGCAGTAGCATGCATGCATTATTAGCTGAAGGAATTTTTTGTTCTCCTCTGTACAGTGTTGGGACATCACACCGTGTAACTGTTCTCCTGTGCACCCACCTTCTTTTCATCCACGGGCTGTGTCTTGAGGTCTATGTGCCCAGAGGAAAACTGTGCACTAGCGCCATACCCTGAAGGCTGCTGTCTGCATTTCATGAAGCTATCCTTAGCTTTACTCATGCACAAGAGCAGCTAATTACCTTTCTCATGGACCCATGACTCTTCTAAGTCCAGCAGCCTACAGCAATGATCCAGCTCCTGACCCCATTTCAGAAATCAGAAAAGTCCTCAGGTTCAATCTGCATTTACACCTGTTTGTGATAGTCTCACCCTCTAAGCCAATGGTTTGCAAACTCGACATACTATAGAATTATCTGGGGAGCTTGACAAGACACCATTTTCTGGATCCTATCACAGTCCAGTTAAATCAGAATTTCTTCAGATGGGGCCCTACACTGATATCTTTAAGAGCTCTCCAAGAGGGCTCCGTCTGCAGCCAGATTGAAAATATACTTCTCAAACCATCTGAAAATGTTCTGTGACCTTGGGGGAGGGCACATCCTCTATAGGGGCCTCAGTTTTCTCACTCTGAAATAAAGCAGTTGGACTGAAAGATTTTCACATTTCATTCCAAGTTCAACATTTGGCAATTCTGCAAATAGTCTTTTTGAGTATAGTTATTGATAGGTAGTGGTGCTGAAAGAAAATACTCAGAACCAGCCTCTGCCTGCAGGAAGCTAAGAATACAGACAGCATCACAGCCGGAGGAAGAGAGTCAGAAGACGCTGTGGTGTGTGTGTGCAGCCACCACATGCTGGATCATATATGTAATATTTACATGTGTATATGCATGCATTTATTTGCCTATAAGGCATCCTTAGAATGGAAGAAAGGATTAACTAGGCACAGTGCTTCAGGGAGGGGGAATAAGGAATAATAATGACTTAATTGATCCATCCTTAAGGCTTCCTACAAGAGAACATCAGAAGACATTTGACTGAGAGTCAAGAGGGTATGTGTTCAACCAGATCAGAGAGTCCTCAGCAGGGGTGAGCAGTGGCGAGCCTTGGCAGACACTCCCCTCCTCAGGTGTGAGAACTGCGTATTTCTCTGCACCCGTCTTCCTTTCTTGTCTCTGGGGATTGGTTATGCAGGCACCGTGTTGCTTCCATTGCTGTCCTTCTTGGGGTTGATAAAGGCTCCTGCTCACAACCTCCAAGGTGGTTTCACCGCTCTGTGTGTCAAGCAGAAGTGGTGCTGGCTCCAGCCGGCCAGCTGGGGCAGCTCTCACAGTGCAGCCAGGAGTGATGGGGTCATCAGGTCTGAGAGGCAGGTTTGCAGCCCAGCTACCCTGCAGGGCCATGGGCAACCCATACACCCACCTGGCTCCCGGAGTGTTCACACCACTGTGCTGGGCAGCCCACCAGTCACGGTCAGCACAGGCGTGGTGGGACCTTCAGAAGCTTTCTTTCCACTCCTCTCTGAGCTCTGACAGAACAGCCATATATGTCCTTAGCCTCTTTAGTCTCCCATAACGGGGACTCCATCTCTCCGGATAGTCTGGGACACCTGACTGGAAGTTGGGAAGAGGAGGGAGGGGAAGAGGTGGGAAAAGGAGACATGTCTGCCTTCTTCTAGGTCCCGACTATTTGTCCTGGATCTAAAGGGTCATTGCCCCAAGGCCAGACTGTCTAGGTCTAGACCCTGGCTCTGCCACTTCCTCGTTTGAGAACTGTGGCTGCTGAATCAACCTCTGGGTGATTCAGTCTTCTTGTCAACAAAGTAGAGATACTTACAGGCCTTACCTTGTAAAGCTGCCATGAGGATTAAGTCACTTAATGCAGATAAAGTGTTTGGATACCGCCTGGCACATAGTGCGTGCTCAGTAAACACTACCCCGTAGTATAATATCATGATTGCCACTAATTCTACTACCCACAGGACAGGTCTCATTTTTCCACCACATGGCTACTTCCAAATATTTGAAACCTCCCCTTCTCTCCCGAATCTCCTCCTCACTAGATTAAACATTCCCAGACTTTCCTCCTGTTTTCTATGTGACCATCCACAGAAAGGGCGTTGATTATTCTCTGAGGTTTTCCCGGCCACTCTGTATTCATCTCAAAGTCGTCTTCTGCTTGCGTGTTCTGAGGAGCCCCGTGTGTTACAAGACGTGGCCTCTCCTGGTCCCAAATCCAAGTGACAAGCTCAGGGTACCGCAGTTCTCAGGTTACAAACCAGATAGGTTCTGTAGGCTTGTTCTTGAGTTGAATTGTTATGTAAGCTGGAAGAGCTGGGTTTCCCTGTTACCTGTAACAGCCTCCACTCATGAGTGCAAGTTGTACATTGGTCCAGTCATCGAGTTTGTAACTTGAAGACTTGCCGTAACAGCCCCTGTTCGTACATGTGAGTTGTATGTAAGTCAGATGCTTGTAACTTGGGGATTGCCTGTACTCTCTAATCCTTCGACCCTTCAGGTGTTACACCAGGACATGGGTGCCCACTGTTCCTTCTGCCCATGCTTGGGCCCTGTCTGCCTTGAAAATGTTTTTTATAATTCAGGACAACATTCCAGCTCAGCCCCCTTTGATGCCCTTCACTCCCTCTGTCTGCGTGCTTCCGTTGCCTGT
This sequence comes from Galagoides demidoff, assembly GCA_963574575.1. Lineage (NCBI taxonomy): Eukaryota > Metazoa > Chordata > Mammalia > Primates > Galagidae > Galagoides > Galagoides demidoff. The sequence continues at coordinate 4,955 of CAUYQV010048542.1, read as the reverse complement.
GGTCTGTTTTTGCTCTTCATACCCACAGCGTGTTAGAGTAGTGACTTGTTTCCATGTCTGCCTCCCCTTACCAGGTTGTGGGCTCTAGGAGGGCAGGGACTGACATCCTTATCTTTATAATCCTAGCACTCCTACCACAGTGCCTGGGACAAATGGGACACCCCTTGTTTATGTACAGGAGGAAGGAGAGAGATGGAGGGAGTGGTAGGAAGTAGGCCTGAGATTCCACTGGCATTTCAGCACCCACATTACTCTGTGGACTTACAGTAATATATTGTTAGTATTGATAACCCAACCCTTCCTTATCCTATGTGTCTTTTCCCCATGTTTGTAAGAGCCTGACCTCAGAACATACCCTTCTGAACTCATCTTGTTACACATTCAACTCATCTTTTCTGCCAAAACCTTCTTTTTTTACTCACATATTCGTAAAGCCTCCAAGCTAGAATCAGGGATAAACAGTATGTTCTAGGCCCCCAAGCAGTAGTATTTGTGTAGCTCAGCATTTCAGGCCAAACTTACCCAAAAGCAGAAAATAGTCACTGATCAGTGGTGAACTGATCAGATCGGTGGGGTAGAGGGGAAGAAGCTTTGTCCCCATCTGGGTGAGTGCTGGCGTGGCAGGGAACAACAGGAACAAGGAAGGATGGATCTAAGAGAAGAGCAAAGTAGCTGGACAGATCTGTTTACTTACAGCAGGTGAAGTGGTTGAGTGTTTCTCCAAATCTCCTCTCTTTCTTCTTCCACAAACTCCTTTGTAGAAGGACAGTCACTAGGGCATCTGACTTTCCTCCTGTACAGTCCAAAGCAAATTTGGCCCAGAATGGAAAGGATTAATTGATAGCTTTTCTCTTAATGCAATTGATGATACAAGAACTTCCATAGTCGGATAAACCATTTTGCTAATTCTTAAAACAAATAAGAGTTAATTAATTGTTATATATTTCTCCTTTCCTTTCCCTGAAAGCTTCTTAATAGAAGGCTCTAAATGCCTTATCGTTATTTTTTCATTACTTTTTCACAGTTAAAGCCTTGTCCAAGGTCAAAATATTTCAATCATCAAATCCAAAGGCATTTTTACAGACCCTAGAGTCAAGAGAATTTCACCTGCCCCCCTCCCAAGGCAATAGTATTATCTGAATGGTGTTCACTAATTCCTGCTCAAAAATTTCAGAGATTTTCAGTGACCAGACACTCTTGAGTGGTTCTCATTCTGGCTGCCCAACTGGTTTGCCCCTGGAGATTGTTATATGTAGCTCCCCAGCAATAAGTTGGAATAAGGCAAGGCCACTTCTATTTTGACAGAACAACAGGTGATTCTGTTGTGCAGGTATAGGTAAGAATAACTGATGTGAAAACTCTTTTTCATAGTTGATAGTAAGAGGACACGTAACTATTCTGGCAGGGACTTTTGATGCCTCCTCAATATTAATTCTACGTTCTTTCTTTCCAAACTGCACTCTAAATTATTTTCATGGTAGCACTGGGCCATTTATAACACTTCCCAAAGTCCCTCATAGCCAGGCATGGTCCTATAATGTAATCAGGCCAACAGGCTGCAATCACAGGATGACCAGCTGGGGTTTTGAGGATTGCACTCAGATGGTTTGTGCTCTTGGGGTTTTATCATTGTTCTTTCTTGACTGGAAGCCTAGGACCCCTGCCTGGAGGTGCAGGAGCCAATGTGAAAACAGGACGAAGAACACACATCAAGAATGGCAGAGAAGGAAGCTTCTAGGTTAAAAACCACATAGATCTGCTGTTTTGGTACATCAAAGATCACTGAGTCTAGACAATTTCGTATGAATCAATCTAATAGAAGGAGCTCAGGTCCAAGGACCTCAGGAGCAGTTGTAATACTTTAAAAGACTCATTATCCCTTGTACAGAAAACATGTCCATGTCATTAGGTTTCTGTTACTGGCAACTAAATGCAATTCTAATGACTCTATGTAGAACAAACACTTGACTCTCCTAACTTTGGCCCTGTAATACTATCAGGATACAAGTAATGTTGTGTGATCCCCTTTCTAAGAGACAACTATCTTGGACCCCATTTATCTTATCTTGACATTCTTAGTTCCTTTCTGTGACCATCACGTGGAATAGTTTCTAGAGCACTAATCATCCTGATCATTACCAGAATTCTGAACATATCCAGTTTGATAATCATCAGCTTAAAAGGTACTATCAGAGCGGACTCTTCTGCAAGTAAACTGGGGCATGGATCATTACTAAGCAAATTGTGGACTTTATCATTATATAGACTCCCTCAATTATTGTGTTAGCTTCTTTGGGTTTTTTAAGACATACCATACCATTGGCTCATATTGAGATTGTACAATATGTTGTATTATTGTACAATAAATTGTATTTTTCCTCTCACAAAATATTCTATTGCCCAAGCTCTTTCCTATCCTGGTCTACAGTTAAATTTCATTAAATGTTTCTTTTAGATGCTTGAAATTTTATCACAGCCTATGTCCAATGTTTAAGTTCATTGAGATGACTTTTGGACCCTGTTATCAGCTTTGTGTCAAGTCCAAATGATACACATGTGTCATCTCCACATCATTAAAATTCTTGATAAGAAAGCAACATAAGAGATCTGAAGGTGTGGGCAAATTCTTACTTACATTTATAGAAAGTAATCCATTTCAGAATTACTTATTTAGACCCTGTGTGTACTAGACATCAACAAGGCAGACATAGTTCTTACTGTGAACTAGTCAATTGTCAATGAACAGACAATTCATTTTAATGTGGTAAGTGCTGGGATAAAAGCAAGTCGTGTTTGCTATGGTAGCACTGGGGAGATTTTTCAGGTCAGAAGAGTGTTGTCCTGAAAGGAAAATGTGGTAAAGAGATAAAGGTGAGTGTATTTAACCAGGTGAGAGGAGAGATGCATGTTACACAGGAAACTATGTATGCCAAAGTCTACGGACAAGATATCACAGTAGGAATTCAGGATTGAATTGGCCAGAATATAGGGTGGCGCCTGTGGCTCAAAGGAGTAGGGCGCCAGCCCCATATGCTGAAGGTGGCAGGTTCAAACCCAGCGCTGGCCAAAAAAAAAAAGAATTGGCCAGACTGTGTGCATCTGCGAGGGGTAAAGGGTGGGGGGAGGTAGGTAGAAAGACAAGAGGTTTAAGTAGACAGGCAGGCAGAGGCCAGACCTGGAATGGTTTCTATTGAAGATTTTATGCTAAGGGAAGAGGGCGCATTGAAGGGCCGTATGCCAAATAGTAACATGGTCACTTTTGCAGTTTTAGTGATTAAATGACATAATTTGGGTTAGTCAAAAATGTGGAAGTGCCACTCTAGCTACGGTATTGGAAATGATTTGGGGGTAGTGCGCCTCCTAGAGGCTGTGCAGCCAACTGGGCATGACCTTGTGGGGCTGGGAGTTGCAGAGATGGGAGCCAGGGTTATGTGAGAATTGTGGAGGAGGTAGAGGGCTAAGACTTGCAGATGGAGGGGGGACAAGGTGATAGGTGATAAAGGGAAGTATAAGTGGCCTTCTGGTTTCTGAGTGAATGGCTCAGAGATGGGTTTTAGGGAGATGGTAATGAATACCATTTGAGCCATGATAGGTTAACCAGGAGAAATATCAGAGCTTCAACAAAGATAGTCCCCAACACAGATACTGTTAATTACCCAGGGAGAGAGTAGAAAGTACAGAAAATGAGGGCAGAGAACTGCACTTAAAGGTTGGGAGGAGAAGGGATCTGGGGAAGCGGGTTATCAAGGAGCAGCCGAAAATATACGCGAGAAATCAGGAGAGCTCGAGGCCATCGAGGTCAAAGGATGTCAGTTTGGGAAAAGTGTGGATATTAGCAGCGTGACATGCTTCTAAAGGGTCGAGGGAAATTATACGTAGTCACAGGAATATCTTCTAACCTGTTGGGGAGAACAGGGTGGGAGATGAGGAAGTCGAGTTAGAGAATGGGCATGATACTTCAAAAGGTTTTCTGTATTAAAAATAAAAGGAGAAAGCAGAATCCCCACACTGGGGATCGCGGTTTGAGAGGATGCTGCTGCTGCTGCTTCTGTGAGATGGGAAAGGCTTCGTGAATGCTGATGGGCAGGGGCAGAAGAAGGGACAGAGGACACAGCAAGGCTGCAGGAGGCCCTCGGGGAGGATGAGTGGATGGAAGGGGGGCAGAACCTGAGCACAGGTAGAGGGGTGAGTCTCTTGAAGAGAAGGAAGAAGACTGATTCCATTACTCTTTAAAGTAAAGGAGGAGGAAAGTACTCGAGAATACCCATTATAGTTGGATCCAGCTGCAAATGACAAGAACTATGCAGTAAAAGTGGCTTAAATAAGACAGCTTGTCTCTCTCTGGTAATCGAAATGCTGTATTTCATCTGTTCGTGGCTGGTGAAGTGTTCCCTGAGCGCGGGGCCCCAGGCCTTTCTGTCCTTTGGGCAGGCTGCCTGTGGTCTTCCTCTGTGGTCTCAGATGGCAGCATCTGTGTGCCAGGCAGCAGGATGAGGGATTGAGGAGGAAGAAGAATGCCCAGGGCACTGTCCTCCCCCGACCCGCAGGCAGCTCCTGGAGACCCTCAAATGGCATTCTTGCTCACCTCCTCCTGGCTGGAACATAGTCACCTTGCCATGTCTAGATGCAAGCTTGTGTGGGGAACTCCCTGTCCACCCCAGGTAACCGCACACTCAGACAAACTCAGGAGCTCTGTCACCATGCAAGGGGGAAGGGGGGTGAACATTAAGAGATATGAGACACAGGACACACATATAGTTATGGCATTGCCACCTGCTCTGTGGCATCTAACTGTGGTTTTTCTTTTCTTTTCTTTTTTTTTTTTTTTTGAGACGGAGCCTCAAGCTATCCCCCTGGGTAGAGTGCCATGGCATCACAGCTCATAGCAACCTCCAACTCCTGGGCTCAAGCGAGTCTCCTGCCTCATCCTCCCAAATAGCTGGGACCACAGGTGC
>CAUYQV010048541.1:0-19029 GCA_963574575.1 Galagoides demidoff | reverse complement strand
TGAGATTCCTGAAGACAGGGAAGAAAAGAGAGGTGTCCCAGACATGTTGAAGGATGCGGCCACAGACACAGATGCCTCTCTCATCTCTATGCTCAGTGAGACCGAAAAGAGCCCTGGAGAGATGACATTTCCCCTGCCCTGCCCAGCTTGTCGGAAGCTGCCTCTGTGTTTGGTGATGATAACCTTGAAGGCGACTACTCACTCTGAAGTCCGGACTCAGCTTGCTCCACCATCTGCTTTGCTGAGTTGGTGCCTAGAGAGAGGAGTCTTTGCTAGAGACCCATGCCGCCCTTCATTACATACACTGTCTGGCTTGCTGTGGACCACATCTGTTTTCTCCTTCCATTAGACTACCAAAAAGTGCAGGGCAAAGGGAAGCAGATACACTCCCCTGCTCCGCCTCTGATTTCTCCCCCACTCTCCAGTGTTGGTACACCACTGTCACTACCAGGCTGTTCTCAACAGGCTCAGTCCCCTCTGCCCGTCACAATACACACTGCTTCTAGGCGGTGTCCTTTTTGAGGCTGGGAAGCAGCCAGAGTTTGGTCATTGAAAGTGATGATGCCGCAAAAAAGAAAAATAATAATAAAAGTAAAGGGATGGAAGGAGAGTAAGCGGTGGGACCATTCCTATGGTTCGTATTACAAGGGTACATGTCAATTCTATTGAATATAAATGTCTTAACACAATAAGTAAATGAGGTGAAGTCTGCGTTAATTAGTTTGATGTAAGCATTCCAAATTGTATTTAAAATCAGCACATTGTACCCCATAAATGCATTAATGTATATATGATCAAAGTGTTTATAACCCCCCAAAAAGGAAAAATACATATTTGTAAACATGCAAAATTTTCAGAAAATTTATCTTCTATGAGAATTAAATAGGAAACACAAGAAAAATCACAAACCGGCTATGCAACACAGAGAAGAGGAAAAGGGCATCTCATGGTGCTCCTGAAAAAAGGTCTCAGGCTGCCAGAGGTACACCAGGGAGAAAAGGAACCAACTCAGTTCCTGAGGCACAAGTCAGAAGGGTAGAGGAGAAATGTCTGTGGGAAGACAAAAGAGAGACCTGAATGTGAACGGTTCATTCTGTTGGTGAAGAGCCCAAGGCTGGATTAATAAGGAGTACACAGAAAATTAAGAAAATAGATAAAAGACAAGTGGTAAAAATTATGTGTTAAGGGAAAAGTAACTAGATTTTCCTACACGGTACAGCTGTGATTAGGGAATGCAGCATAATAATAATGAATATATTAAACCCAGATTAGGTCATCACTGTATTGATAATGTGAGAGGTGGAGTTGCATGTGTGCGGAGGGGCAGGAGAAGAGTTTTATCCTTATCTTTCATAGACAAATTCATGCATGTGTGCGGTGGGGCTGGAGAAGAGTTTTATCTTTATCTTTTATAGACAAATTCATACTGTATGAATGCAAAATACGTTATTTAAATACATTTATTCTAGTGCCTCTCAAGTGTCATAGCTGGTAAGGCTATATGCCCCCAGCTTTGTAAACCCAGAGCCTACGTCAAGAGGGCAACATAGCATGGTTGTTGCCTTCTGCAAAAGTTCTTAAATGATGACTTCACTGTCTCACATCTTTCCCCCCCTCAAATACATATATCCTCTATCTTGCTGCAAGAGCTACCTTTCGAGAAACATAATCATGTTTTTACATGAGCTCTTCCTTTCTTGGAGTAGACAGCTCGAAATCTTTATATATGCCAGTAAGCCACTATACAATCTCATCCACCCCCCTTAATTTTGTCTCCTGGTATTTTCAAGACTTCTTATTCCCAGCTATGTCCCTTGTATTATCCAAGAACGTCCCATTCTACAGTCCATACATGTGCCACTCTCTTTCTCACTTGAGGCTTTGCACATGCTGTTCCCTCTGCCTAGAATGTGTTCCTTTCTTCCCTTTTTATCTTGGGGCACCAGACATGCTGTCTTTTGTGTGTTTTGTCTCTTCTGGCTCTACTATAGATTCCTTGAAGTTTGCACTGTGTTACTTTCCATGTAGCCTGCCAAGCAGCAGTGCAGGGACTAGCCCACAATAGGCGCTAAATAATTGCTTGTTGACAACAGGAAAAACAAAGCTCTATAATGAATAGTGACTTCCACCTAGGGACTTCTGCTTACCAATTCATATCTCCTCCCCAGTAATTAAGGTGCTTGACTATTTATGCAACAACAACAAAAAAATCATATTCCTTTTTCAAATGAAGTGATCAGATTTCCAGATTGCTTTTTTTTTTTTTTTTTGCAGTTTCTGGACAGGGCTGGGTTTGAACCCGCCACCTCTGGCATATGGGGCCGGTGCCCTACTCCTTTGAGCCACAGGCACCACCCAAGTTTACCTTATTAATATTTAGTTAGTATTTAAGATTTTGTAAACACCGAGAAATCTAATTTACTTACTCCTCCATACATGGAAAAGAGCCTCCACTCTATCTTATTTCTATCTCCTCCAAAAATAAATCAACTGGTAGAAGAAACATGCCCATTTTCACAAATAGAAAATCTACTTTTTAGGACGGTGCTTTCTTTCCATTTTTTTTTTCTTGGCTTTCTTTGCACCCACCCCATTTCCTCATGTTAACTAATATGTTTGCATCTATAACTGTATATCTCTAGATCTCTAAATATTGAGTTCTATAGGTACACACACACGATATGCCTATGTGTATACATGACAATCCTCTTCATGCATTTTTCTAAATCTTGCTTTTCTCATTCGGTCTGTGGAAAGGCCTCTAATCTTATATAATGTTAATTCTTGTTGCACTGCGTGCATAATACGTCAACTTAGACTTTTATGAAAGCTTCAGCCCTCTCTCATTAAGGTTATCTCCTGGCCGGTGAGGAAGCAGCATGGACAGCCTTCCTTACAAACCAAATGAAAGGACATGGTTAGCAACTTCAGATTTCTGTCAGAATGGAAAGAAAAACATACAATCTGAGCTGAATATAATCAACTGTGAAATTGGGTTGGGTCAATAATTTACACACAAGTGCTGCTAGAAACATTTTTAAAACTGTCTTAGGAATTTTCATTGTGATTCATTTACATTCACCACAACAAACACAGCACTGCAATTTATGAGGTACCTTCAGGCGCCTCATTTGTTAGACTGATTTACAATAAATTGGTTTATCGCAGCATAATAAAAAACAGTCTTTGCTATATGCCACTAGAATGAATTAATCAAGCAATTTAAAATTAAATTTTCACACCAGCGTTGTTTTGTTTCTTCACATATCTAAAATAACAGCATACTACATCATTTAAAACCAATAATATGATTTGTGCTTTTCAGACACCAAGAACAAATTAAAAACCAAACCTTTGCATTAGTAGCAACGGAGACAGCCAACAGTTTTTCACAAGGAACCTGGTTTTCCCTTCATGGTCACGATAGCACATGAACTCTGGGCAACAAATGGAGACTAATGTGATCTCCTGATGGGTTTAAAGGCTGTCTCACACTTCAGAACAATGCAAATGGCCTCTCACATTAAAAAGACATTAAGTCACTCAGCAATTTAGAAAAAAAAGTGTCGCAACTGCTCTCAAATTTTAAAGTACATTTCTGTGAAAAATTATCTCCCAGTTGTAGGAAACCCTGAGGCTACGGTGCTGGGCTTTTGCTCCTACAGGGTAAGTGATGGGAACCCTCTCTTTTGCAGGGTTGAGAAAGACAGCAGTCCTGTTGTTGAAAATATTTAAAGTGAGTGATTAATCATGAGCTGTCACAGGCATACATAGCAATGAAGAAGAAACTGAAAAACTGAATAGCTTCGTGGAGGTGTAATCCACCCTTGATAAATTCTGGGAAGCAGTGCGGTGGATAACACAAACATCACTGAATGCCAGCTAAAAATCAAGCTCGGTTTCCCACAAAAATATAAATTGAAATTTTATCAATAGAACATGAAACATGCCCCCACCTCCCCCCCCGCACAGAACTATGTTATCTGTGGGGGTGGGTCTATAATCTAACTTGAAGACTCTCTTTGAAAGAGTAAAGCTTCACGGTGTTAAAGAAGTTAGAGTAACAACATTTGACAAGAGGCCATCACTCCGGATATTCCCTTCTAGAAAAAGAGGTATTTCTCGGTGGGCTGCCCCAACACCCATCCACTAGCCTTAACCTAAAAGAACCCCAAACTGCAAGTGTGAAAACATAATGGTTGGAAAATAAAAAAAATTAAAAATCTGCTAAGGTTTCCCGAAGTACATGAAAATAGATGGGTCTGATACAACAGATTAAAGTAATCCAAGTTGATGAAAGTTTTTTTTTTTTTTTACAGATATGGCTGTAACAACTGATGCAAACATATTTGATAAATAAGTATTTCAAGTAAGTGGTCAAAAGGAATAGACAGGAGGAACAGCCCCCTGTTCATCCACCATTGCAATCGAGCCTTGCAACACTCAAGCTCATTCAAACTTTTGACAAATAACCAGCAAGTCTTATTTCTGAGGCAGAATGCTAGATACTGAGGATAGATTGGTGACGAAAACCAACACAGTCACTGCCTCCATGGAGTAAAGCACCCAGCAGGTCTTAGCATAACAGGTACACAATAAATTGGCTTATTCTCTTCTTGTCCCTCAGCTGCTTTAGTTTACTTATCTTTGAAGTTAGATTAATCATATATACATTAGAGGATTCCTCAGATTAAGAATTCCACTAAGGGTTCCAAAAAATATTTATTTTGCAATCTCTCTGGGCCGAGCATCCGACTATTAAAATATCAATTTACATTTAAAAGGACAGAGAAAAGAGGCATGAGCATTTAGATTAATGTGCATGCTGTTACTTTCTCTATAATAGAAAGTGCAAGTAAGGAAACGAAATCAAATCTAGTACAAAATCCATGGGGATAAGTCGGATTTTAGGAGTTTCACTGGTGGTTGTCAATATTTAAGAACATTTGAGAAGTGAACTGAAAGGGCATCAGATTTCCCAGGAAAACTCTTCTATGTTTAGTGCCAACACCATCAAAGACTCCAAAATTTTAGAAAATGTCAAATGAAAAACAAAAAACTTAAAAATAATACTGTTATACCAAGTGAATATTAGAAGGTGGGACAGAAGGCAGGAAAATGCCTAGTGAATAAGTCAGAGATTAATCTAAAGTATTTTTACAGGATCTTTTATTATTTATCTTTATTGGTTGGTATAATCATTGTAGAAGCAAGCATCAAAAGATTTTCAACAACCTACACAGAAACATCTATGCCTCTAGAATTTCATCTGCATGATTTTGTTATTTCTCGAATCGGGCCATATGTATGGAAACTGAATTTCCCAGACTCCCCCCAGCTGTCATTCTGAGATTATGAGCTAGTTATATCCTAGAAGGTCTAGTACCTTACCTAGTTGAAATAAACACATAGTTGTTTATGTGTAAAGAAACACAGATGAGAGGGAGAGAGGTGGGGGGCGGGTCACAGTGTTAGGCACACCTTTGGGGGGAGAAATACATTTAAAAGAGGGACTTTGCCAGACAAATGCAATTAGTATAACCTGGATCTTTGTACCCTCAATGAATCCCCAACAATAAAAAATAAAAAACATGCAGATTAGAACAAGCAAAGTTTTCTTTAGCCTTCTTTCTATACTGATGAATAAAAGTTCAACTGGGTAAAAGAAACTGTACCAAAATCTAGGAATATTCTGAAAAAAAAAAAAAGGGAAAGGATAAGTGGGTACTGATCATAGATACGGTAAGAAGCTGCAGTAATTAGTTTGGGACTAAAGAAGCAGCATGTGGACCATAGAATGGAAGAGAGAAGGCAAAAACTGACGTAAACATATTTGATAAATGAGTATTTCAAGTAAGTGGTCAAAAGGAATAGATTATTCAGCAAATGATGGGACAATTAAGTCATCAATTAGGAAGAAAATACAGCAAGATCCCTACTTTGGTTATAGCAATTAAGTCATTTCCAGAGAAGTCTAAGATTTAAACACTGAGAAAAGTGAGATCATGAGTGTTCTCAAAGAATCAGTGAATGCATTCAAAAACCTTAGAATATAAAAAGCACAGCATAATTCAGAAGTGATAAGAAACTTGTCACAAAAAATTGTGGTCAAGACTGGGAAAAATATTGGTAATACATATGAAAAAGGAAAAATGCCTTTAACATATTCAGAAGACGTACAAATCAAGATTAAGACAAGTGATGTATAAAAGGATATGAAGAGATATTTTAGAGAAAAATAAAAATAATGGTCAAGAGGCACAGAAAAAAATCATAATTCATAATTGCAGAAATACAAAAGATGTTTCATTCACATAGTGGTAGAAAGTTTCATTCACATATTGGTAGAAAAATTTGAAGTTTAACACAGACTAGTGCTGACATTGTTGATAGAAGTGTAAAAGAACACACTTTTAAAGCAATTTGTTCATATCGTCCAACATCTAAAGTGCATGTGTAACCTTCGAGCAATTCATTGCAAGGCATTTACTTACATCCATACTTGCAAAAGTTCACCAAGATATAGGTTCGGGGTATTTATTATAGCTAAAAATGGAAAGAACAAATGCTTTCAGCACTCTAGTTCTTATTAAATAAAAGTGACATCTCCAAACTATGGAATAGCATGCGACACGTGATGTGTGGAGGGAGAGCTGCGTTAGCTGATAACGGAAAGATGGCTGAGCCATATTATTGAGTTGTAAAAGCAAGTGCCAAATAATGTATAAAGTATAATCCTCCTTTTGTGTGAATGAAAAATAGAAATTTTTATATGCTGGTGGTGTATTCATAATTTTTTTTCCGGAAGGAATCACAAGAAACTAATAATAGTAGGTACTTGTGGACAAGGAACTGGAAGTCATATGGAACATTTCTTTTTTTTTTTTTTTTATTGAATGGTAACTATGTAATTTAATGCACTTCTGGGGTACAGTGTGGGGTTTTCACATGCAATCCGAAATACTTCCATCAAACTGGTCAACACAGCTTTCATGTCATTTTCTCAGTTATTGTTTTAAAACGTTCTCATTCTACTGGCATATGAACATTGCTATACTATGACTGTGCTGACTCTGTGAGCATGTCATACTTTATATGTCAGAGACATTAGGGGCCATTTCCTGAACTATACTTTTCTTTATCTTTAAAAATAAACAATGGTATTTAAAAATTTCAGGTCAATTATTTGGAGTGGAGAATAAATCATTTACTTAACAGAAAAAGGCTAAGAAAATTCCCTGTAATCATACACGTGACTGCACATTCTAGTTCCTGTTTTCAGATAACCAAGGGGAAGAGAATGGCCTATAGGGGATTTTCTGTTAATAAAGAAGATTACCCTCTCTTCCTATCTCTCTCTTCTCCCTTTCTCTCTTCTTCAAAGAAAGAATTTTACTCCAAGAATGAGGAAAAGCTAATAGAGTATCTTGAGCAGGAGACTAATGTGATCAGATTTACTTCCTTAAAGTATTCCCTTTGCTGTTTTGAGAATATAGACTTATAGCAGTGGTTCTCAACCTTCTTGATGCCACCACCCTTTTTTTTTTTTTTTTTGCCACCACCCTTTAATACAGCTCCTCGTGTTGTGGTGACCCCCAACCACAAAATTATTTTTGTTGCTACTTCATAACTGCAATTTTGCTACTGTTATGAATTGTAATATAAATATCTGATATGCAGGATGGTCTTAGGGGACCCCTGTGAAAGGGTCGTTCAACTCCCAAAGGGGTCACGGCCCACATGTTGAGCACTGCTGGCTTATAGGGTGTATTAATCAGGGTTCTCCTGAGAAACAGCCCCCTAGATGGTGTGTATGGACACATGAATGCACACATATAAAAAGATTTATGAGAAACTGGCTCAGGGGATTAGAGGCTGAGAAGTCCCATCATCTACAGTCAGCAAGCTGGAGACTCAGAGCTGAGGGTATGGTTCTAATCCAAAAGCCCCCAAGACGACATGATGTTTCTGTTCAAGTCTGAAGGCAAGAGAAAAATCACTGTCCCATCTCAATGCAGTTAGGCAGGCAAAGCTTCCTCTTGCCCATTGGAGGGTTCGCCTTCCTTCTGTTAAAGCCTTCAACTGATTAGATGAGACCCATACACGTTAGGGAGGATAATCTGCTTTAACCATTCTACTGATTCAAACGTTAATCTCATCCAAAAACATCCTTACAGAGACACCTAGAATAATGTTTGGCCAAGTATCTGGCACCTCAAAGCCCAGTGATATTGACACAATAAACTACCACACAAAGCAAGAAAGAAGAGAACAGTGAGGAGGTTCGTGCCATTTTCCAGGCAAAGATGATGATGGCTTGGACTTGGGTTGTAGCCATAAAAGTAGTGAGAAGTGGCAGGATTCAGATTAATCTTGAATTTTTTTAAACAAAAATTGTTTTCTCATTGTCATTATTACCATCTTGGTAACAAAAAATAACCATAATAATATGTCAACCTTTAAGTTATTTTTAGTAAGTATCAGGTACTTTTCCAAATGCTTTACATTTATCATTTCATTTAGTCTTCACATAGATTTACTTACTTTTCACAAATAAGTAAACTGAGGCACAAAAATTTTCAGTAACTCGTTCAAGATTGCATAGCTAATCAGTTAAAGTGTATGCCTCACCACTGCTACCCCCAGCAGCTTCTTTTGTTTATATGCTGTTGAGAGAGAAATGGCAGGGTGATGATAAAATAGAAATTAAAAATGTGGTTTAAGACATGTTAAAATTAAGATCCTCTTAGATATCTAAGTGACCATATCATGTCAACAGTTGTATATGAAGGTCTAGAGTTCAGAGAAGAAGTTGGTACTGGAAATATGAATTTAAAGAACAGATAGTTGGCATTTAAAGCTAGGGACTGGGTTAAGTCACCTAAAGAATAAGTACAGAGAAGAAAAGCAGTACAAGGACTAAGCCTAGGGCACCTCACATTTGGAGGTCAGGAAGATGAGGACGCTCCCTCAAAAGTAACTGAAAGCCAACAATCTCTCAAGAAAAAAAACCACGAGCACATAATATCCTGGAGATCACATGAAAGATGTGATCGAAGGAAAAAAAGAAGCTATGTCAAAATGCGAAAAGGACAAGAGAACTGACAGCTGTATCTGCAACCTAGAATTCTTGGTTGCACCAGAACAAGATTCACACATGTTCTTATTTTTGTTTATTTTTATTTAAAAAAAATGGAAATATTAAATTTACCATAGTCTCCCTATAAATAAAATTATACAGCTTCCATTGGTTTTTATATTAAGGAGAGCAACTGGTTAGCCACTCGGAAATCTAAGTTCTCATAGCAATATATATATATTGATGGATGGAGAAGGTCCTCCGTTTTGATAACCCTAAATTATTTTTTAATCAACTCACTTAGAAATGTTTACACCCTAGAAAATTCACCCCTAAAAAAAGTTAGAAGCTTAAAACAGAATCTGACTTGTTTTTCAAAAAAAGAACTTATATAGTTATACTAGCCAATATACCATTGTAACTTAATTGCAAGTTGAAAGGACTAAATGGAAAGGCAGACGTTTGACATTAGTGAAAAGAGTCTGCCATGGATAATGTTACTTAGAAGAATTTACCATAGTCCAGAACCTAGTCCTTACCTTTCCTGGTATTAAATTCCTACCACAGATTTGATTCGAGTAGGCTGACTCTCACTACTCACATTCAAAATACACCTGAATGAACTAGAATGAAGTCACTCATTTGTAAGGCAAATATAACTAAAAATTCAGAAGGCAGATTAATATAGAAAAGCAAATCATAATCAAAGTTGCTTGGTGAAAATGGATTTTTTTAAAAATGTGCTAGCTACATGATTCATACATTCAATGACATACTTAATGAGCGTCCCTGCCATAACAGGCAAACAGACTTTGAACCAAATAACTCCCTCTCTGGCAGAGCAGACATCTGCTATTTTAACCTGACTAGCATCCCTTTCCCTGTTGCTAACAGTGTGCTGAAATTCCACGGGCAACTTCTTCACCTTTGTCCACACCCTGGGCTCAAAGAGTGGATGTGTGACAACTGAGAGCATCCCATTTATGAATTCCTCACAGAAAAAAGTCTAGGAGTGAACTTGACGTTATCTAGGCAAATCATGCAGATCTGGTACTTGTTAAGTGGCGTGTTTTACATCTGCTAATGCTGCTGAGGGAATAAGGAATATGCTTGGAGCTGCTGAGAATGCAGGCACAATGAGAAAGAAGAGGTAAGGGAGAAATGTTGAGACAGTGAAACTGAACTCTCGATGTCCTGTAAGCTCCTGGATCCAGCATATCCTGACCCTTTATACAAAGTAGCATAAAGGAGTTCAAAATAAATAATGAGAAACCGACCCCTGCCGTGCCCTCCCAGTCCCACCTCTCTAAAGTACCTGGCATTGGCTTCTACTAAAAATCATGCCCATATCAACATATACAGATCTTGTTTCACAAACAATTGTACTTTACATGTTATTATGCATCTTGCTTTTTAGTTTAGTGTTATAACTTAGATACACTCTATGGGGGAATAAAAACATAAGGTATTATAAACTATATAGAATATGTCGCCATTTATCTAAGAAGGTCAGCATACAAACATGTATGTTCATTTTCTAATATCTAAATTATGTAAAAAGGAAGACAAAAAAATCACAGGAAGTGTAAACCAAAACCCAAATACACACACATACACCCTCTATCTCTGTATCTACAGGAAGATAAGGGGAGCATAGAAAGGATAGAATAAAAACTTGTCTGAAAATATACTGATAAATTTAAATTTAAAATAAAATATAAAAAGTGATACTAAAACCAAGAGTAAAAAGAAATTAGTGAACCTAACTGCATACTGAGTGACAGCTACACATACAGGAACTATTTTAAAACAAAGATTTGCCAGTTTATTCTGAATTGGGATATAACTAAAGGACAAAAAGGACTACCAAGAAAGATAAATTGTTTTCAGTAATCATACACTTGGTAGTAACATCGGCACTGTTACTGTTAGATTGTAGGGTCTGTGTTAACAGAATAAAGCTATGTGTTTTTATGGTGGGTCCATCCAAAACTGATATTATTTCAGGGAGGGGGTATATGGGAGAAGAGAAACACAGTGTGAAAATCTATTAAGTTAAATAAAATTCTAATTTTTTTTCTGACTTTGCCACAGAACCATTTATGTAACAAACATACCTAATACCCAGACTATAGTCTCAAAACACATATTACCTACTAAATAGAACACAGCCTTTTTTGGAGAAATAATGTAATTCAGCCTGACACAGGAAAAGTACAAGATAAGCCTGGTTATACTTTGTCATACTGGAAAAGCAAAAAAGCTACCCAAGATCAATGAAGTCTAAAGAATTCAAGGGCCAACTGGAACAAAGTTATCCAGGCCAGAGATAGGAAGATTTAGGCAATAATGAAAACAGTAAGTGCAAGGATTAAAATGAATCTGTTTAAATTCATCATTTATAATTGTGGGGAGGCTTGGCGTCTGTGGCTCAGGTGGCTAAGGCACCAGCCACATATATCTAAGGTGGCGGGTTTGAATCCAGCCCAGGCCCGCCAAACAACAATGACAGCTGCAACCAAAAAAAAGCCAGGCATTGTGGTGGGCACCTGTAGTCCCAGCCACTTGCAAGGCTGAGGCAGGAGACTCGCTTGAGCCCAAGAGTTGGAGGTTTCTGTGAGCTGTGATGCCACAGCACTCTACCCAGGGGGACAGCTTGAGGCTCTGTCTCAAAAAAAAAATTATATATATATATAAAATATAAATTATTAATAATTATATATATAAATTTATATATTTATATATATATATATAAAATTGTGCGGAGCCAGCCTCCACACAACCCATGAGTGTCCCCAATGCTCAGCAGTGATGAGGGAATGAGGAAAATAAAGACCATAGAAACAGTAGAATTCAGAGAGTGAAACCTGGTCAACATCCTTCATGTGAGAGACAGTGAAGACCCAAACTACAGATGCACTTGGTTTTTATTTCTCTTAATTAGTTAATGAGTGTTTGCAACAACAACATACATTTCTGCAGTTTCTTCTGCCCTAATTCTGGATCACCCTCCCAATAACCCTTTTATTTCTTAAGATACTTATAAACAGGACTACAGAAAACAAAGAAGATGGGAGCCTGGACTTTGGAGCTAGATGCCACCCAGTTAATCCTTTGTTTCCTTCAGGGCAGATTAGTTGACATCTTACTCATCCTCAGGAGCCCAGGAGAAAAAAAGCTGAAACCTTTTATCTCACACCCATAAGAACTAATCTTTCTTGCTCAATGAGTCAGCTGCAAGTGTTGCCCTAAAATGGCTTCCCAAGCCCTTTCCGGCCCCCAGCCAGGCCCTTGCAGACCTTTTCCCTGGGGTCCTTTCTGACTCCAGCTAGGCCCTTGCAGACATTTTCCTGAAGTCCCTTGATGTTGGTGCCACGCTGTCTCATGAAGCCCCCAGTATAGTATGTTCTTTTTGGAGGCTCATGTCCTCTAATATTCTCCTGCATACTTGACCCTGATCACACAACCTGTCATACAATCATTCCATTACTATATCAATCTAACTCTATTTCCATAATCCTAACTTCCCTAATATTCACCCACATATAATGATGCTCAAAAACAACCATTTTTTATTACCTTTGGAGGATGTTAGTGAACCAACTCAAAAATTTGAAAACTTATGACTAAAGGAAAAGGGTTAATCATTTGTTTTGTGTATAAAAACAAGGCTCAGAGAAAGTTTATGTAATTGATGAGGGAAAAAAATTTTCTTTATAGATGTATTATAGCTAAAAACAAAGGAGTAATGATAGCACTTAGAGGATCCCCATTCTGCTTTATTCTTAATAAGAAAATGGGATTAGGCAAAGATCCTTGATGGCCTATAATATCACCAACCATATAATACATGCCTTCTATTAGAAGTATATGACACCCTATAAGTTTTGGGGGAAAAAAAAAAATCAAACCTGAATCTGATGAGCTTTTAGCTATAATCTACAGAGATACGGATACATGTTGAACAACAAAAAAGTAAAATTAGAAAAGTCAGACTCTTTAGGGCAAAAAAAATGAATTACATTTTCTTTAACAAATAAATTGCAACAGGAAAAATAAAGACAGGAAGAAGGAGACAAAGGAGAAACCACCAGATTAAAAAACATAAATATCCCATCTACTTGGGAGGCTGAGGAAAGAGAATCGCTTAAGCTCAAGAGTTTGAGGTTGCTGTGAGCTGTGACACCACAGCATTCTACCAAGGGTGACAAAGTGAGACGAGAGAAAGAGAGAAAGAGAGAGAGAGAGAGAGAGAAAGAGAGAAAGAGAGAAAAAGAGAGAGAGAGAGAAAGAGAGAAAGAGAGATAGAGAGATAGAGAGATAGAGAGATAGAGAGATAGAGAGATAGAGAGAAAGAGAGAAAGAGAGAAAGAGAGAAAGAGAGAAAGAGAGAAAGAAAGAAAGAAAGAGCTAGAAGTGATGATGGGCCACTAATAAACCCAAATCTCAAGAAAATTCCTTGCTCTTTACTTTGTATGGCTAAAACAATGAGATGATTAAAGTATGATTTCACAAATCCACTTTATTACCATATAAGATGTTTTTCCTTTTTCACAACATTTGAGAAAAATGAGACCAAATCTCACAAGGAATATATTTGAGATATGCAGTACGTTAATCACACAGTGAATTAGTTTCTATTTTGTGTAGAATTCGATTATTACAGCCTATTTGCTCAATTAGGGTGAAAGCAAGTCTCTATAGGTACAAAGTCTAACCAAAGTTTTAAGCATACCCTTCTACAGGAGATTCTCAGGAGAGACAGTTTGTCTTAATACTGCAGAGATCAACAAAGACACACAAGGTCTCTGGATAGCAAGTGGCGCCAGTGTTAGTGGACAAGGCTTCAGAAGGTTGACAGAGAGTCTCCCTTGAGCTCTCAATGCACCTGTTAAAATCTTGGGTTTATATGTGTTTTGGAGTCCAGTAGCTGAAGCCAATAATTCACGTATGTGGTTTGACAGGTGCGGTGTGACATTCTTTCTGGGAGGGGGACCATACTCCACATTTTTGCCAAAGCTAAACAGATGTCACTCACATATCAAACTAGGTAATTGTCTGAAATCATTTTTTTTTTTTTTTTGAGACAGAGCCTCAAGCTGTCCCCCTGGTAGAGTGCCGTGGCATCACAGCTCATAGAAACCTCCAACTCCTGGGCTCAAGCGAGTCTCCTGCCTCCGCCTCCCAAGTAGCTGGGACCACAGGCGCCCGCCACAACGCCTGGCCATTTTTTGGTTGCAGCCATCATTGTTGTTTGGCGGGCCCAGGCTGGGGATTCAAACCCTCCACCTTAGGTGTACGTGGCTGGCGCCTTAGCCGATTGAGCCACAGGCACCGAGCCCACAGCTATGATTTAATAAAAAAGTGCTCTGCAGACCTTGGAAGAGTATAGCCTTTTACTTGGACTATGAATTTTCAAAGCATTGAGACTTTCAGAGGGGAAGTGCAGAGACAACTCAGGTCCTAAGTACAGTGTTCTGAAACATGTTTAGAGAATAGACTCCATAGCCACGGTATGGAGTAGAGGAGTGCATGCAGCCAGTAATGAGGAAGTCAAGAACAGTGTGAAAGGACCAAGGAAACCATCAGGGAGCCATGCTGGCTCTGTAAGAGGTAAAGCTCAGTTAGGTCTACATTGCTCCTGAGCCAGAGTCAAGCTCCAGATACAATTCTCTTTCTTCCTTAGGATATGTGGTGTGATCCCACATCTACTGGGGTTCCATTATATTAATCACAAACTGAGATTGAAGAGATTTGCTTTATTTTCTTTAAAAAATAATCTCATTTTGTTTTTAAAACTCCCTCCAAAGATGGAAAATGCTTGAGCTTGCTGAGATACCTGTATTTACAGTTAAAAATTTAGAGGTTTGGGGGACAAATACTATATGATTCCACTTATATGTATCTGAATTAATCCAATTCATAGAAACAGAAAGTTGAATGGTGTTTGCCAGGAGCTGCAGATGGAGTCAAAGGTACAGAGTTGTTTAATGAATATACAGTTTCGGCTTATAAGATGAAAAAGTTCTAAAGTTCTGTTGCATAACAATGTGAATGTAGTTAACATTACTGAAATGTACCCTTAAAATGGTTAAGATGGTAAACTTTATGTGTTTTTACCACAAATAAAAATAAATTAGAGGTTTGGAGGGGTGACTATTACTGTCTTACAGGATTTCTCACTTTAAAATAGTTATCCCTCTGCCTCCATTCTGCTTTTCTAGATGAATATGGAGCAGGGAGCTCACCCAGCTTTCCAGAAGGGTTATCTGGCCCTCACAGGTGTCTTACTGAGATGGTTTGCTTGGTCTCCGGGCATTATCCTGGCCTCTTGATACGTGTGCTTTAATTTCTATGGGGTCCCTGGTGACTGAGTGTCCTGTACTGGTAGTCACTGAGACGTTTGTCATTTCACTTTAGTTTTAGAGCCATTGCACTCGTATCTGCTGTTAATGACCATGCTGTTGTCTTTAGTTATGAGGTCTCTGTACTCTGTTGTCCACATCTAACCCTCATAGTCAGTCCAGCAGCCCATTTAACAAGCTATATTCTTTTGGATATAGCTTGGCTCTTAGATGCTTTCTCAGGAACTATCTGGAGAATTAATATCCCATGCGGATGCCCTTAGTCTCAGTAGCCTCTCAGTCATTACTACTCAACCACTCTGGCACCATATTAGCTATTGGACCATGTCGAAGAAAGGAATTGTCTTACAGCTTCCTGACTCTCCCTCTACCCAGAATTGGAGCACCAGAGCCAGTATTCTTTGCTTCTTAGGTGTGTCTGCAGTTTTCTACCTACCGCTCAGTCAAGTCTGACCCCCTAAAAGAGAACACAGATACTTGGATGTTATCTCTCACTTTCTCACTCCCTTTCTTTTTTTAGCCAACCCAGAAAAAATATTGTATCATATTTCAATATCCTAGGTAGTTCTTTCTCTCCTTTTCCAGGGGCAATAAGCCTTAGTCCCATGGTTTACCCTCATTGACCAAAAGTCTCCCAGGGGAGAAGGAGGAAGAATTTCCAAGAAGGAAAAAATTGGATGATTAGTATTTTTTAAATATCTTCCACTTTACCTGGGCTTCTGTTTAGAGTCCCGCCTCTTTCTAATTCTCCATCTCCTATTCATTCTACCTTCCACACGTTTCTGGTACATTTTTTTTTAACTATTGTTGCTAATTGCCCAATGGTGAATAAGAGTGAATTTCTGGAGTTAAGCTACTTACATTTAAAATTTGGTTCTGCTACTCACTAACTGTATGAACTTCTGTGCTTCAGTTTCTTCACCTATAAATACAGATAACAATAGTCCCACCTTTGCAGATAAGATAATCATATAAATCACTTTGAACAATGCTTAGAATATAGTAAGTGCTCAGTTGTTAGCTATTAACAGTCAGACCCTTATCACTTGTCCCCTAGACTAGTAACTTCTAATTGAATTTGTTGTCTCCATTCCCACCCAAGTATTACCTTTCTGATATTAACATAAAAATTTTGTGTAGCTGTAGATAAAAAGATGACATTTTTATCATTAGTGAGAATTAACAATATTGTTTATGAACAGTTTACATTTTTCCTGGAGGTACTTGTCAGATCAGACTTAGGGGAAAAAATTTGTAATGATTTAGCTTTTAAGGCTCAGGTATCAAATATAAAAAGTTAGTAAATGGATTCAATCAGCCAGAACCATGCCTATATTTTCTTACATAAAGACCTCATGAACTGATGATGAGAGACAATTTGTTGGGAAGAGAATGCTTCAGACATCAGTCTTTTTTGATGTCCTATCTCATAGGCTGAGCTGGATGTAAGGAAGCAGAGACGTCTTACCTCCATCCTTTACGTTCAGACATTTGAGAATAGAGTGGATACTGTGCATCATTCCCCAACTGAGGTCCAGGAAGACGACAGGCATTATTAGAGTAGGTCCCAAAGATGATGCATCTATAAAGTAGACATGGTGATACGGCACAAGAGGACTTCAAGTAAAAGTTTTGTAACAATAAAAAGTTATATTTTTAAAATCAGAGTTAATGACTATGAAAAATTGTACCACTACATTTGTATTTGCATTTTTCTCATGTATGCCCTGTCTTATTCATTGATTAGTCTTGTGCCTCTCTGAGTCTCAGCTTCCTCCTTTAAAAAATGGAGATAAAGAAATCTATAATGTGCTTTTCTCTTGTACATAGGCTCTCATGGGTCTTGTCCAAGATCCACTGAATGGTTTATTCATTGCCAAGCAGAATAGGATATATATAAAACACACATTATATATATATACACACACACACACATCCAGTTCCTACCAATCCTGAAATGACACTGATTTCTTTGGCCAGGACCAGAAGTCTTTGGTCCAGCTGGATAGGGCTCACTATTTATTGTCTATACACCTCTATCAGCAAGAGAAGGAGCTCTCTTGGCACTGCATTTGCTGAGCTGTTTCTCCCCTGAGGGGCTCACTTGGTGCAGTTTGTTTTGGTCCTAGGGAAACACGTTGGCCTGTGAGTAGATGGAAATCTAACTAGGTTCCTATCAGTCCTATGCAACTTTCTTGGAATTCTGACACCAAAGCTGTAAAGACCTTCAATTCATTGTAAGGCACAGGTCCTGAGAGATTCAAGACTCTGAGACAATTTTCCTGGCTGATGGGTCAGATCTACAAGTAGGGAGGACTACCCTCATCTGTTCTTCTTTGCTATAATTTATATCTCATGGCACCTGGTTAGTTCAGAGCCCACGATGACCTGGGGTTCCTTAGCAGAATCATTTACCTAGCCAGGGTGCAGGCAGCTACATAATTCACTCCATTATTTGAGTGGCTTGAGAAGTATACAGCTTTTCAGGAAGATATTCTTGTAACTTTAAGCCAAGCAGTTGCCTCAGTGTCCACTCAGTTGTTTCCATTTGACAATTTAGATTTTCTCCCACAGTCACTTTGGTGTGCTCAGTAAATTGGTGTTTTATGCTTGATTTTCACTTTTAGAATTGTGTCTCCGCATTATCAGGATCTGATGACATCATGTAGGCAAACTTTCTTGTGTTGACATGTTTTGGTTTTGGCTGGTTGGGAGGTAAAGCCAACATTCTGAGTTCCATGGGAATAGAGCCAAGAGACATTTGGCTTCCTAGTCAGAATTAGCGTCTGTGGGAGCGGATGTGGAAAAATCTTATGGAGGATCTATGGCCAAAACCGCATAATCAAATTTTGTTCCGAATAAGGTCCTTCATAAGATGTTAGGGAAAAAACCAATATAACACTTGCAGGAGATGTTTTCTTAATAGAGTAAACATGAATGGTTAGGAAAACCAATGAAATGTGAATGAGTGGGTTAATATTTTTTACATTTTTATTCTAAAGTTACCCTTAAGATTAATTAAATCAAATAACTGTTAGCCCTCCTCAGGAGAACTTTCCAAAAAATCTCCTTTGGTTAGAACATATTTTAGATCTAGGAATAAAAAAAAAAAAAGATCTAGGAATATGTTAGATTTTTTAAATTAACCCTAGTGAATAGATTTTCCCTATACATCAATTTTTGGGAGGGTATATGTGTGTGTTTAGTTAAATATCACCTTTTTTGAGAAGCAGAAATAATAACACTATACTGTTAAAAACTTTTCTTTCTTACAGTAATCCAAAACTGGAATCGGTGAAAACTAAGCACATGTGTCTTTGTTTCATTACCAAGTTATACATTTCTGTATCAGGGATATTTTAGTGTAATGTTAAAACTGACATGAGATATTCTATAATAATCTTATTAGTGAGTTATCTGTCACAATACACACATTTTTTTTTCTTGAGACGGAGCCTCAAGCTATCCCCCTGGGTAGAGTGCCATGGCATCACAGCTCACAGCAACCTCCAACTCCTGGGCTCAAGTGAGTCTCCTGCCTCCGCCTCCCAAGTAGCTGGGACCACAGGCGCCCGCCACAACGCC
>CAUYQV010048538.1:0-61728 GCA_963574575.1 Galagoides demidoff | reverse complement strand
CCTTCTGGGTGTGTCTGTGTCCTAATCTCTTCTTATAAAACCATTAGTCATATTGGATGAGGGCCCACCCTAATTACCTCTTTTTAATTGCCCCCTTAAAGACCCTGTCTCCAAATATAGTCACACTCTAAGGTACTAGAAGTCAGGACTTCAACATAGTAATGGGGGAGGGGCACAATGCCCCTGACACCTTGATGAGTACCCGTGGGCAGCTGGGCACGCCCTGCTTATATGAAGGAGGGAATGGGCCACTCCTCTAGGCTCTAAGCTCCCTGGGGCTCTGGGTTCATTTGCTCTCAGGAGGTGCTCAGCAACCTGCCATACATGGGCAAAAAGGAGACATATCTGCTGTCCCATGACTGAACTTTGGGCTGGGGCTGCAAAGCCTGGGAAAGGAGAATGTTGTTAGAAACCTTAGGGGTTTGCCAGGCCTCCCTTCACCCCCACTGTTAGTCTGGAATACTGAGGCCAAGGCTCCTCAGCTAACCCATCCCTGGGAGCAGCACTTTATGGCTCCTAAGTCTTGCTGAGCAGCCTTGCAAAGTGGCGGACTTCCCCCTCCCCCTGCTCTTTTGAGCACCCAGTTTCCTTGTGGACAGGCAGCTGACAGTGCCAGGTGGGCAGAGGCCACACTGAGCCCCTCCTTGAGCACACCGCACTGGCTCTCCTGCCACACTGCAGGAGCTGCAGCAGCAGGTGGTGAGAGGACCTGCCTGGAAGTGGTCCAGGGCCTTGTCCTTCACCTGCACCTGTGCCTGCCTGCCAGGTAACCTGCTAAGCTTTATAAAGGCTGCAATTTATGAAACTAACATCTTCTTATTTCTATGGGGCAGGACAGAGGCAGGGAGCAGGGGAGGAGATGCTGAATGCCATGCCTAGCTTGACTCACAGGCCAGGAGGTCCCTCCAAGGCAGTGGATGGACATGGTTTGGGGTGCAGAGGGAAGGGAGAGGGGATGAAGAGCACAGGCTACAGTGGTGGGGGGCAGGGAGGAGCCAGGCAACCCAGCGGATGGTGACACCTGCCTTCTCCTTGCTGGCTTTGGGGCTTGCTACCACCAATTACTCTCACACAATGCGGCAGGCAGAGGGCAGCCAGGAGGCAGCCTCAGCCATGACACACCCCTGTGAGACCAGCTTTGTAAAAGCAAACCCTGAGGCCAGTAGTTGCAAGTGACTTCTCCAGGCAGTGCTTCCAGGAGAAACCAGCAGGGAGTAGGGAAGAAGAACGTGAGAGAAGGGTGGGCACTGAGCAGGCCTGCCCTCTCAGGCCAGATGTGGCCACTCAGGGGTCAGTGGCTCCCCAGTGTTTGTCCCTTTCCACTCCCATACATTGGCTAAGGGGTGAGTGTGGGACAGAAGCTCCCAGGTGCTTCAGGCTTTGGGCACTGAAATGCAACTCTAGTAGCCTGAGGACTGCAAGAGCTCTGAGGGCAGTGACAGTTATGGGCTTGAAGGGACTAATAACCCACCAGAATGTCATAAAGATGACTTTACCCGAAGAGAGGTGAGTTACAGCAGATGCAGAAAGAAATCTTATCTGAAGTTTTCTCATCTAACGCAACACTCTCGGAGAATTCAGCTTCCAGAAACACCTTCTCCAAGAATTTCCAGACAGGGAGGACTGGGTGTTAGCACCCTGACTTCCGAGAATGTTGTGTTAAATGAGCCTCATCACAACCTTCCAGACTTTCCCAGTGAAGCCCCAACCCCACCCATTTTATTAAGTCGGTATGAACCCTTATCCCTGGCTGTTCAGTTTCCCATATGCATGTGAATAAAACTTGGTTTTTCTCCTGTTTATCTGTTGGGCTGTACCTGTGGCTCAGTGGGTAGGACACTGGCCCCGTATTCCAAGGGTGGTGGGTTCCAATCCAGCCGTGGCCAAACTGCAACAACAGCAACAAAAAATAGCCAGGCCTTGTGGCGGGTGCCTGTAGTCCCAGCTACTTGGGAGGCTGAGGCAAGAGAATCACCTAAGTCCAGGAGTTGGAGGTTGCTGTGAGCTGTGATGTCACAGCACTCTACCAAGGGTGACAAAGTGAAACTCTGTCTCAAAAACAAAAACAAAGAACAAAAATCTATCTGTTGTCCGTGAATTTGCAATCCCCCATCCCATCCCTAGAATCCAAGCTGATAGAAAAGTTTTCTTCCCAGCAGTGTTAGAAGTAAAAACATAGAGAAACCAGAAGAGGATTGCTCAGAAATGGTGAAAGTTGTCCAAGGGCTATAGGTAGAGGAATGGACAGGTCCACACACATAATGTCCAAGTACACAAAGAGTATAAAACAACAACACAGATGTTTTAGACACTACCATGTGCTGCCAGTTCAGGGTGCTACAGGAGCAGAGAGGAGAGGTGCCTGAGGCCATCCTTGGATGGGGGTGGGTAAGGTGACCAGATTTTAACATTGGTAAAGCGGGACACCATTGACGGGGGGCGGGGTGGGGGCGAGGCCTGACAACAATGCAAACTTTGATAAGCAGTACTGGATAATCACTTCTCAACAATTATTTGTTATTATAGTTTAACATTATAAAATTAAAAAAATAATATAAAACTCATATTCTGGTGAAATAGCCACATGGCAGCCGAAAACTGTATATTCCCTTACTGTTCTCCTGCCGGTTTGTGTATTCTTTCCAAAAATCGGAACTTTTTAAAAACGCTGCAGGTTGCAGGACAAATTGTTAAAAATGAAGACTGTCCCGCCAAAAGTGGGACATCTGGTCACCCTAGGGATGGGACATCAGGGAGGGCTTCCTGGAGGAAGAAACATGTAGGAGTGAGATACAAGGAGTGTTCCAGGGGGAGGGGGCATGGGCCTGGGGTTAGAAAGAGCAGGGATGGCTTTGGAACATCATGAAACCCCTCTAGGAGAGAGGAAGGTGGAGACGGGTGTGGTGAGGGCACTGGAGGAACTTGGGGTCTTCCTGTTGGAGTCCTTGGGTAACCTTGTAAAAGCTTTAAGCTGGGAAGGCCCATGGGCAATTTTTTTTATTTTAGGATGTTCCCTTAGGGGCCAGGAAGAATTTATTTCAGAGCTTGTATGGCAATAGGGTAGTAATAAGGAGGACGGTGTCCCTGCAGGCCAGGTCCTCTGCCTGGGACAGGAGGCCTACTCAGCTCTCCAGTATGCCTGCTGCCCCACACTAGGCATTTCCAAGCCCATAGTGGGTCCTGCCCCTGGCTCCAAGCCAGAGTTTTGGGGTATAGGAGGGCAGCCTTGGTCTGAAGCCAGAAGGAACATCTAGCACCAGAGCCTGGCCTACAATGACCAAAGGTACTGACAGAAAAAGCTCAGCTGGCCTGGGTCAAGGCTAAGGGGGTAGGGGCAGCACAGCTAGCAGTGGGAAGAAGCCAGTGAAGGGCCAGAGAACTCTCTGAGTAACATCCAGAGGGATGGAGAGAGTTGAATTCTGCCAGGGTGTCCCAAAGGCCTTCTGTGAACCTCTTGGCCCTAAATGTTAAGTCTGTCTCTGATTCTGACAACATTGAGGCTGGTGGCTGGAAGGACAGCAGGGAGCAGGCAGGGTGCTTTGCAAGTGACCAAAGCTAAGAATGACAAATGGTGTGAACCCCCTGGGACAACTCTGGGAAAGGGGCTTCCTTTGGTGGCCCAAGGCAGTCTAGTTACAGGCTGATGGAATAGGGCTGGGGGACCCAGAGGTCCACTACAGGGTGGCTCCAGAGACTGTGCCAAGGCCCAGAGGTAAGGGGACCCCAGATGATTTTAGACCTTCTTGCGTTCATCTAAGAGAGCTAAGAGTGAGAAGAGGTAAGAGAAAGCATGGGGCAAGGAGCACATTCCCATCATGGACCCTGTCCAGAGTGGCCACTCAGGACTGAGGGGCAGAATCCAGCTTGAAACTGAGGGTATATTCTGCCCTGTACTGCCTACCTCCTCTCCCTGAGCTTGCTGGGGCGGGTATGCCTGTTCAAATCTTGGCTCTGCTTCCTGAAGCAGGTTACTCCATCCTTCTGTGCCTCAGTCTCTGGGCTTTCAAAGAGGGGTGAGCACAAGTCTGCAGGTTTGTTCTAAGGATATAACCAGTCAGCACACATGCATGGCTGTGAGTGGCTGGTGTATGGAAAGCCGTGGAACTGAAGGAATTCAGGACACACTAGTGAAGAATATGCCACGTTGTTGTTTGAGAAAACCGCAGAGGCAGGGAGGCCACTCTCTGGCCTTCTCCTGCCCTTCTTCCCTGAATTAAACCATAAAAAATGATCTGACCTCCCTATGAAGTAGGCTATAAGACCCTCATTCAAGAAGTGCCCTCCCTAGACCTACCTTTATCTCTGGAGACGCAGGGACACAACAGAGGAATCTGAACAAAGAGACCTTGCTAAATCCCACCTGGTTTATTACCAAAATGTCAGACCCCCTTTGTCCAATTAATACTCCTCCACAATGACCAGAGTCGGTGTTTTTCAGCCTTTTTTTTTAATCTCATGGCTCATTTGCACCTATAGTTTAACTTCCATGGCACACTTAAATTATTTTGATCAAAATGAAAAAAAGAGCAAAAAAAAAAAAAGAGAATACACTTACTGTGTTTTGAACTTCTTTTGAAAATAATTTAAGTAATGATCTTTAAAAATTTTCATGGCTCCTAAGATCCTCTCAGAGCACACCAGTGTGTCATGGCTGAAAAATCACTGGTTTTCTTCTTCACCAAAGTTAGCATAAAAATACACAGGCTTCTCAGTTTCTCTGGGTCTTCACTTGTGAAGGCTCCTGCATCCTATGAAACTTAACGTGAAATAAATTTGTGTGCATTTCTTTGTCCATCTGTCTTTTGTTACAGCTTCCTCAGCTGTGCACCTAGTGACGGACAAGGAAAGCAGTCTTTTCTCCCCTGCAGATGTATTTTTAAAACCAGTCTATGAGGTTGTTGTGAGGTCTGGAAACAATGGCCTTGAGAGGCTTTGTGGATTCTAAAGAGCTGGGCCAGGAGCTGCTTTGCTATTCTTCTTGCTGTTGCCTGGGCCTCTGTGATTGAAAATGGGGCCTGTAAACTGATTCCCAGTCAGGAAGTCTGAGCTGAAACCCTGCAGGAAGCCAAAAACAGAACACACACATGGGGCAACACCTGGGAACTTGTCAAATGCAAACTCTCTGGCCTTATCCCAGATTCCTCCTCAGCTGTGGGGGTGGGGCACCGCCATATGGGGTTCCAGTGATGTCTCAGACTGAGAACCACTGAGCAGGAGGTGGACCTTCTCAGCTCTGGCCTGAGGCCTGGCAGCTAGCCCCCCACCCCCAGACCCACCAGGAGCGCCATCAGCCTCTGAAGTTGGTCACTGAGACCTTTCTGTGCATCAGCAGAGCAGGAACAGGCCCTTTAGGGAGCATCCTTCTGTCTGCCTAATATTATAGGCATCTTTACCTGGATTCTACTTTCTCTCCTGTAAATTAATAAACTTGAATGGCCTGAATTTGCATAATGGCTCTGATGTCCCTTTCACCTGCCTTAATTAATTGTTTTGGAGTATCATTTCCTTTAGTTGCCTAGAACGGTGGCTCTTTAGCTCTGTGGGCCTCAGAGTCACCTGGAATGCTTGTAAAAGGCAGATGCCCATCCCCACCCCATCTTGGCTCCAAGGTCTGGAGTGTGGCTTGCAGCTCTGTTTGTACTCTATGTAGGATTGGAACAAGGCCAGGTGTCAGCCAGTGGAGGGCGGTGAAGTATGGACATGGGGTCTCTGATGGAGATGAGGGGCCAGCCGCAGCAGCCTGGAGGCACTGCTTTAAAAAGAGGGCTAGCTGGCTCAGGGGGTGGTGATGTCCTTGGAGGTGGACACAGTCAGGTAGGTAGGAAAGAGAGAGAAATTCTTGGAGCTGCTTCTTGAAGGAGAGTCCTCTGAGTGCTCTCTGCAGGATATAACCTGAATAGCATTGTTTCCTGAGCACCTTGCTGGGCTCTGTACATGTGATTGCTCATTTGATGCCCCTGTAGCCCTGGAGGTAGGGGTTTTATCTCTGACTCCACCCAGGTTAGTTAAGTCCATAATCACATAACTAGTCAGGATACAGCTTAGCCCTGTCCTTTCAAGGAGTCCATGCCTTCAGCATCATCTTATGCTTCCTCTGGAGAGAGAATGCCGAGGACAGATAGCTCAGTACCAGGCTTTGAGTGAGGTTGCAACAAAGATAGCTCACAAACAATCCTGTCCAGCCCCACTAGGAGAATGAAGAAGCAGAAACTCTGAGGGGTGACTTGTCTGCTCCTACAGGCCTTGGGACCCTTTGCTCTTAGAAGGAGAGTTCAAGACCACAAGCTTGGAAGCAAGTCAACAGAGCCTAGAAAGACCTCAGAATCTAGGAATTGGGATGAAGCAGTGTGCTTCCTGCCTTCAATGAATGTCTAGGACTTCTCCTCCAGCAAGGAAGAGCAGGGAGACACTGAACCCAAGAGGCTAGATTCTGCAGTAGAATTTCAGGGAGAAAAACCTGGCTGTTGGGAAGGAGCCTGCCAGGCTGTGGCCTGTGCCGCCCTCTTCTGATTACAAGTGGTACTGGCTGCAACTGGCTTGGCTTCCTGGGCTGGTTGGGCCCCAGGATAGGACAACTAGGAATTGTTTAAGAACTTGACCCTGACCACTTCTGCCCCAGCTCAGACAGACCAACATCAAAGGGATCCAAGGCCATGAAAGGTTTCTGGCTAGCAGATGGGTGCTCCCTTTCATCCTGTTCTTGGAAGAGGTTTGATAGTCATTTCACCATCTTGGTCAACCCGGGCCCCTGGCTGCTGCCCCTCCTTTCTATAGGGAACAGCAAAGACAGCAGCTTCATGCCTGCCTCTTGAAATGCCATATGTTGGCCTCCTTGACAGGGTATGATGGAACCTTATTCAGGATGCCACCTGATTTAGGGGCTGGGAAACAAAAACCCCAAGGGCCCCCTCACTCCCAGGATAATTGTATTAACAGTACTTGGCATTAGTTGAACACTGACTATATTTCATGCAGTTTTCTACATGTATGTGTATATATTTACATGCATACTTAGTCTCATATGTATATACATGCACATATAATTTTCACTTAATCTTAATCCTTCTATACTTAGTCTTAATATGTACAGACTTGATCCTTACAACAAATATGTGAGGAGGGTACTAATATTATCCCCATGTTATAGATGAGGCACAAAGAAATTCCACAGATAGTTAAAATAGTTTGTGGTCCCAGAGTCAGTAAGTAGGGCTTGACTCTAGGCAACTTGTTTCCTTGGTTGTTTTTCTTAACTGGGGTACAACCCTCAATCTACTGAACTCCTTTGTGGCCAAACCAAAGAAATGCATTCAGGTTAGGAAATGTGAGCCAAGGTGAACAAGAGAAATCTCTGGATGGAGACCCAGAAGTCAGAGAAAGAATATGGTCTCTATAGCCAGATGGGCCTGGGGAAAGGGTCCCTTTGCTGTCCTTGAGCTGTGTGATCCTAGGCAGATTGATGACCTGCTCTGAGCCTCAATTTTCCCATCTATGTGATAAGAAGAACAACAATAATACTAGTATTTCTTTCGTTGTGGGTTTTGGTAAATGATAAGTGGAACAAAGTGAAGCATTTAGCATAGCATATGACATAAAGTTATGCCTGAACGTAGACAGTTTTTCTTCATTCCTTTGCAATAGAACATAGGCTACCAAATCATCTGGAGGAAGCAGAGGCGGTGATAATATCAGGATAACTGCTCCAAATTACTGAATGTCTACTGTGCTCACTCAATAACTATTAATCAATATTGTTAGTGAGCGTGTAAGCTTTATGCTCACTTTTTGTTTCATTTCAATGGTTCATCCATGAAGCATGCACAAATCTTGGCATCTGGGACCTACTGATTCAATCGGACTGGCACAGCACCAGGTTGGGATGTTTTTTTTGTGACTCCTCTAGTGGCTCAAGTTATATATCTGGGGTTGAGAGCCACTGACAATATTTCCCTCCTGCCTGCTCTTCTCCATGGTAACACTTATTCATTGTTCAGATCTCAGCTTAAATGTCACTTCTTTATTTTTTTAATAAAAAAATTTTTTTGGAGGCAGAGTCACACTCTGTTGCTTCAAGCTAGAGTGTGATGGTGTCAGCCTAGATTACTGCAACCTCAAACTCCTGAACTCAAGCAATCCTTCTGCCTCAGCCTCACGAGTCGCTGGGACTATAGGCATCCACCACAACACTTGGCTAACTTTTCTATTTTTAGTTAGTAGAGATGGGGTCTTGCTCATGCTGAGGCTGGTCTCAAACTCCTGAGCTCAAATAGTGCTCCCACCTTGGCCTCCCAGAGTCCTATGATTACACCATACCCAGCCAACAAATGCCACTTCCTTAAAAACTCGTTCCTTGATTACTTACTTTCTTTGTTTTGCACCATTGTAAATTCCCATTCCTTTCCTTCAGGGAGAATTTATCTCGTTTATATCTATTTTTGTGGCTGTTTCAGTAATACCTGTCTTCCCTCACTGGATAGTTTTCCCATCTGTAAAATGAGGATATTAATTTCTACTTCACAAGGTGGTTGTGAGGATATAATAACAAAATGCAGGTAAAGAGCTAAGTTCAAGGTCATCCCTATGAATGTCAACTCATTGCACGTTTTCTCAAGAGTCTCCTATAGTAATACACCATTACTTTCTAATTCCCTAACATGATTACTTGCTGGCTTTGAAACATAAGCCAGGCTTTAGTTTGTCTCAATTTAGGCTATAAGATGGGTCACATGTCCTCTGTACTGCCCTGATTTTATGCGCTCATATCAACACCCCCCCCATGAATATTCTACAAATAACTGAGCCTTCAAATGCCAACTCTGAGCTAGTTATCCTTATTTAGCATGCCCAGCTGGTCTGTCCTTTTAATACTCGAATGGGTCACACAAAAAATATTTATTAACTAAGGATTAGTTAAGTGCTAATTACCATTCACATATTATCTCATTTAAGCCGTTTTGCTGTTTAAATAAAGGCCATCCTTCTGTTTCTAGTTAAAACCTAAAGTAAATGTCTGCATGGGCAAGAGTTAATGTAAATAAGTGCAGGAAAGGTTTTTTTTTTGGGGGGGGGAGGTCCTTCGGGTGCTGGGAACTCAGGCTTTATTGAAAGTCGCTGTTTTCATCTCCATCCAATTGTTTCTAAACAAGCCCAGAACTGCCAGATTGCCCTACTTTTAAAGAGAAACCACCAGCCCCCATTTTTCTATGAAGTTCTTATATTCAAAAAATGGCTCTATTAGGAAAAAAACCAAAACAAAACTCAGTTGAGATTAAACAAAGCTCAGCTGTGAGATGAATCTGCCCATCTGGTTGCTGAGCTTGTGTGTCAGGGGTCCTCAAACTTTTTAAACAGGAGGCCAGTTCATTGTCCCTCAGACTGTTGGAGGGCTGGACTGTGGGCTCCTGGATGAGTCGGCTGCTAAGCAGGACAGGCAACAGCGGCAAAAACACCCCTTGGGCTGGATAAATGTCCTTGGTGGGCTGCATGTGGCCTGCAGGCCGTAGTTTAAGGACGCCTGTTGTGGGTCCTGCAGGGCAGGTGACAGAGCCTTGGTAGGAATCCTAGCACCTGTGTACCAGGTCCCAGGAGGCCAGTTCAGCAGATACAAAGTGCTCCACCGACCTCGGACTTCCAGGTCTCCTGGTGGGTTGGATGAGAAGGAAATGGGGAGGCCTCCCCTCTGCTTGGGTATCCCCATCATAAAGAACTTGTTACTTCTGAACAGCAACCTTTCCCACCCAGTGACAGCTTGAAGTATTAGAAAGGTCCTTCCATTGAGCCCCACGTGATTTCCTTCTCAAGTGCATGAGAACCCAGCTGTGAGTTGACATCTGTGGCACAGAGCCCTTGTTTCGTTTTCTCAGCACTGAAGTCCCCCCCACCCCCACCCCCAGTTCTGTGTAATGCTAGAGGAGGGGAAAGCACATCAGGAGAGAGAGAAGGTTCCCTACCCCCACCCCAACCAGAGCCCAATACTTGGTTTTGAGAAGAGAAGACAAATGACCAGACATTTCTTCCACCTCCAGGAGCGGCAGGTGTGATTCATGTGTGTACTCCTCACTCGCTCCACCCTGGCATCAGGTGTGTGGAGGAGAAGCTGGCCTGTGCCGGGCAGTGGCAGCCAGGCCTCTGCTTTCTGCCGAGCTTGTAAACTTTAATGCTCGCTTCGATTCACAACCCAATTGCCTGTAAAATGAGGCCAATTTCTGCAAGTCCCTTAATTGGATCCATTCCTCTGACTCAGAGGCGAGGGTGGGAGCCTGCTCTGCCAGCATCTACCAAAGGAGTGAGGGATGAGGACCTATCCTGCAGGAGACAGGCGCCTGGAGGGATAGTGCCCTTCCCTCCCCTCCCATGAGCGGGACAGGATCCTGCCTGGATGTTCTCAGCTATGAGAGGAAGCCATGGGCAGAGAGCAAAAGCTGGAACCCCAGGAGGCAGGCTGGCCCCTGTCCCTCCAAGACTAGGGGCTGAGGTCCAGCAATAACACAAATGCTGTGGCGGCAACATAACGGCAGCAACAGTAACGGCTGCAGCTCCCGTCCACTGGCCACCTCTCCTGAGCCAGGGATTGCACAACAGTATCTCACATAATCCCTGCAACAATTTTCTTGCCAACTCTCTTATTCACTGGTTCCTGATAGGGGTTTGGGGTTCCCAAGGCAAGCGTTTGGTTTAGGCAAGCATTTAGGTCCGGGACTAAATGATATGCTTGCCTTGTAGGACTTTCCCGTCCTTGAGGGGAGATGGATGTTTAGGGAAGTCACCAAGCAGCCAGGAATCCTCAGTACTGTAATATCTGTACAGGGTGTGATAGGAGCCAAGGATGTAGCAGTGGGGTCTCCTTTAGTTGGGATAGTTGCCAGGAGCAGGATATACAAATTGGGCTTTGAAGGGTGGGTAGGAGTTTGCCAGTTGGAGAAGGTAGAAAAAATGCTGCAAATAGAACAATTTGAAGGAAAGCATAGACATGTCAGAGGAATAAAGAGCACAGCAGCCGGGCCCAGTAGCTCACATTTGTAATCCAAGTAACTTGAGAGGCTGAGGAAGGAAGACGGCTGGAGACCAGGAGTTTGAGACCAGCCTGGGCAATAAGTGAGTCCCTCTCCCTAAAAAATCGACAAAAAAAAAAAAAATTACCGGGGTATAGTGGCACATGCCTGTAGCCCCAGCTACTTGGAAGGCTGAGGTGGGAGGAACATTTGAGCCAGGAGTTCATGGCTGCAGTGATCTATAATTGTGCCACTGCATTCCAGCCTGAGCAACAGACTGAGACCTAGTCTCACAAACAAACAAACACACACATCAGTGTTCTTTACCTAGGGTATAAGACCGTCTCTATTGGAAGGAGAGCAAGGCAAGGAGGCCAGGCTGAATGTGATGAGCCTCCAACGCTGTACCCTGAAGCTGAGATCTTGTCCTCTAGACACCTGGACTCACTGAAGGGCTTTGGTTGAGATAGTCATGTATTTGTCCAGCATTGTATTTTAAAATGTTCCCTCTGATGGCCACTGTGGAGAATGGGTAGCCGCACGAAGATGCAGGAGGCAGGACTGGAATGAGGAGAATTTACCAGGATCAGCTTAGACTCAGTAAAGGATTTATCTAACATTTCAGACCATCCACATGATGGGAAAAGGTGGTGTCCAGAAGTGGCAAGTTCTCCGTCAGCAGCAGGTACAAGCAGAGGGCAGGCCTCTTGCATTCCTTCTCATCTAGCCCCCTCATCTAGCTGGAAACTGCCGGGTGCTCCTCAACACTCCCCTCGCCTCCCCACAGCTGGGCAGGGCCGGATAACCAAGGTCTGATCAAAAGGCAGTGAGAAGAGGAAAGAGGGCGCCTCTGGGCAGTGTCCTCCTCCCCGTAGAAAGGTAGGAAGCTGAAGACACACACACCTTCCTTCCTATCTAGCTTTGCTGGAGTTGGCTGTGTGAGGCTGTGTTGCAGACACAGCATCCTGTGATTGTTGACAGCAGATAGAATCGCCAAAGCCCCCCCAGAGCCTTGATACCATGGGGCTGCTTAATTAATGGCCTTAAAATTCTCTATGTCCAGAACTCTTGCTACGTAAAAGGATTCATATCATGGCTTTAGCCATGTCCGAGTCATGTATTATATTCCTTGCTTTGCTGCTGAATTCAGTCGATCTGAAATACTGTTTTCATAAAAAACAAAACATTAAGTGTGAGTCCAGCTCTAAAAGGCTGGGTCAGTATTGTGGACTTTGACGGAAGTTTTCATGGACACTGACAAGAGCATTACATCCTACCTTCTGCACTTGGAAAAAGCCCCTAAATCATTGCTGCTCATTCCCTTATCTCTCCTAAGTTGGTTCCACCAACTCATCTTTCCCAGCGTCCCCTCATTTCTGGATTTCCTCTTCATTCTTTTGTCTTATGTGGAACACTTTAGGCTTTTCTCAACTTCTCCACTGAGAAACACAGAGACTATCCTGGGGACTGGGAACATACCCACATTAAAAGGGGAGAGTGGGAGGAAATGGATGGGCAGGGAACATTTGAGCAGGGTTTTGAAGAACAAATAGGAGTTCACCAGGGACAAGGGGGAAAAAGGCATTCTAGAAAGAGGAAACCACACTTGTAAACCTAACAAACTGTTTTCTTTCTATCATATGCTGAAAATGTTAAATTGGACCCCAAGGCCTCATCTAGGGGGCTCTGGGCAGCTTGCTAGCTGTGGGGTTGGGAGGTGGACCCAGATACATCAGAGAGCGTGACGAGAAGAGTTGGCTCTGGGCCATCTAGCCCAGCAGCCTGGCAGCACACTTTCCCTTAGGACTGTGGTCCCCAACCCCTGGGCCATGGACCATGTGGCCATTTAGGAATATTTAGAAATAGCAGGAGGTGATTGGTGGGTGTGCACGTGAAGCATCATCCATCACTCTCTCCCATCAGCCCCAGATAGGACTGTTTAGTTGTAGGAACACAAGCTCAGGGCTCCCACTGATCTGCAGTATGGTGAGTTGCGTAATTATTTCTTTATATATTACAGCGTAATAATAATAGAAATGAAGTGCATGGTAAATGTAAAGTGTTGAATCATCTCAAAACCAACCCCTATCCCCTGGTCTGTGGAAATCAGTCTTCTATGAAACTGATCCCTGGCACCTCAAAAGCTTGGGGACTGCTGCCTCGGGAGGAAGGCAAGTGGCTGGGAGCAACTTCTCAGGAGGAAGGTGTAGGGGTGACAGAGCCTGTGGGACTGCCTGAGTGAGAGCACACCTGGGGCCCAGGAGCTGCTGTGGGAGGAGGCCCGGCACAGGAGAGCCGTGGCATCCCTGCTTATATTGGGGATGGGGCAAGGGTGCTGAGCTGGGGCCAGTTCCCGTCCAGACCTCACACAGTAGGCTGCTCTGGTCGAGGCCCCTCATTTGCTGTGTGAGCCTGGGAACTTGCTTCACCTCTCTGTGCCTGTCTGAGAACTAGGGAAATAAGACTGTTCACTTCCTAAGGCAGCAGTGAGGGTTAAAGGAGGTGCTGTGGCAATGGCACCTCTGTCCAGACACAAGAAGAGGCTGACCGTGAGGTGTTGGGGGCCTAACAGGTGGCCCCACACAAACTCTTCCCCTCCCCCTCCTCTCCTGCTGCTAGAACAAAAGACCACAAAGGGCCCAGCTTGCCTTGCCCCCAAACCTTTATGCCCAAAGACCCCAGCCCACCAGGATCCTCCAGTAAGCAGAGGAATCTATCCACTCCCTACAGTCCCATATAAAGAGGCCTCCAGTCGCCCTCACTGCAGATGCCATGATCAGCTCTGCCCAGGTGGGTCTCTGTCCCTTCCACAAAATCTGGCCTAAACCTCTCCATTCTCTGGTTTCATCTCTGGGTACACCATTGCCAACCTTTTGTGAGCCATTGGTGAGGGGCCAGATTCTTATACCCCATGTGTCTTTCTGCGGGAAGGCAAGGTTCTGGATAACAGTCCTAATGCACCAGAAATAGCTGCCTGGATCTGTCTACTGCTGAGTTTCAGGTAAAGATACGCCTCGAAGGGGAGGGTGCTGTTGCCTCCAATTTGCAGGTGGCCCCGAAGCAGCTCTGGGAGGGCACCCTGCTCCCCTGCCCTGCTCTGTAGCAGGACGCATGGAGCCTACGTCCCTGCCAGAGCCCTCCTGGGGCTGAGTCAGATGGCGTCTGTCCTGCCCCTGCTCCCCAAGCTGAGAGGAGGCCTCCACCCTCTCACTGGGGAGATGGTTCCATAGCCCCTGCAAAGGCACACCTGGGGTGGACTCCATCCAGGCTTCTCCTCCCTGAGACCAAAACACACTTTTCAGGCCAGGCTGCTGGGGAGGCTGGCTCTCAGCTCCCTGTCTACTAACCCCTCCTCGCTGGATGGAAACAGATGCCACCCCAGGAGCTCTTTCCTGGCTGCTGCAGTGAAGATCCAGGTGGAGTGTGGAATGTTCCCTCAGGTAAATCAGACTGTGCTGCCACTAACTGCCATTGCTGAGCACCTGGGCGCACAGGCAGGGCGCTAAATGCTTCGTGTGCAAACTGCATTCCCTGCTCCCAGGGCCCTGCTGCTGGACGCAGTTAGTAGTTCCATTCTGAAGAGTGGCCAAACTGAGCCTCTGCAGTAATTAATTTGCTTAGCATCATGCAGACAGTAACTGTCGGATCTGAGATTAATGCCTGTGATTTTGTGGCTCAAACCCACAGCCTTTATTGTGTTCCAGTATTTACGATCAGTGGAAGGTGAACCAGAGTTCCCTGAGAGGATTAAAAGCAGGGTTTGTCTGGGACAGAGCAGTGGCCTCATTGGGCTGATGGAACCAACAATATTGAAACTGTGTGTACATGAGTCCTAAGCCACAAAGCCTTAACAAGCCCATCCTCAGGATTCAGGGCCCTGAGGACACAGAAACCAAGGAGAACCAGGCCCTACCCTGGAG
This sequence comes from Galagoides demidoff, assembly GCA_963574575.1. Lineage (NCBI taxonomy): Eukaryota > Metazoa > Chordata > Mammalia > Primates > Galagidae > Galagoides > Galagoides demidoff. Next base: position 46,817 of record CAUYQV010048538.1, on the reverse strand, counting down.
GATCTCTGTGTTAGTTAGAGTCCAGTGCAAGAAAGAGGTTTCAAGGAGGAGGAGACTCACTGCAGGGCATCAGTGGCTCACTGACTACTGCAAGGGCTGGAGCAGTGGCCTCAGGCTGGGCCTGCAGGGATGACCCCAGGACACTGCAGAACTGATAGAGGGGGAATGAGGAGCAGCTGAGGTCCCGAGCACACTGCCGGGGCTGCAGTTCAGGGACTCCCACTGTGGCTACTACCATGGCAGCTTCCTGTGGTCCCCCGGAAGCCATAGGACGGATAGTGGAACAGTGCTGCAGGAAACCTTGTGCTTCCAGGGCCTTGCCTGTCCGGAGAAAGGCACCAAAAGGAGCAAGACGGTGGCATCTCCCAACTCTCACTGGGGTGTGTGCGACAGACATCTAGAGCCCAGCCCCAAGAGTCAGCTCTGGGGTGTCCACTGTGGAGGGAGGAGGTGGATGGAGAAGAAAGGATGAAGTTGAAGGCAATTTAGGAACCATGCCAGAGTCGCTGTCTAGCTGAAATGGGTGTCAGGAGCCTGGGCAGCACCAGGAAGATGCCTCATGGTCTGTTCATCCTTTAAACTCAGCCTTGCAAATTTGAGGAACATGGATGCAAGGAATACCTCCTTCCTATGAATGCAGAGAACCCCAGAGGGCCTCCTGGACTCTCTTCACCAGCTCTCTGACATCACTGCTTGGCTGGGACACCTGGAGAGAGGCCGGATTAGGCACTTGCCTGGGGCCTGAACCTGAGTCTGGAGGGGACAATTGGTTTTCAGAATCAAAGTTTCACTTGCTAGCAGCCAGGTCAGGGTTAGCCTTGCGTGGATATAGGGAAATGGATGAGCCAAGTTAACTCATTAATTCAATTAATATTTATTGAGCACTTCTGAGTACTATTCTAGGTCTGGGGAAGCAGTGGTGAGCATCCCAGACGTCTCTCAGGGGGGTTACTTTCTAGTGGGATAGAAAAATAACAAACAAGTCAAGAAATTGAGAAAGTGTTAAGTCTTGCAAGGGAATGTGCAGGGGAGGGCAGCTTGCACTGGAGGGTACAGTGGGAGCCTGTCTGGAGAGGCGCCTTTGAGCTAAGATCTGAATGACAGGGAAGATCCAGGGGAGGAAGGCTGCAGCATGTGCAAAGATCCGCAGGTAGCCTTGAGTTTAGTGTGTCCGAAAACCAGAAAGAAGCCAGAGTGTCCTGACAAAGTAGAGTGGTAAGGAAGAGTGAGCAAGTATTGGCAGGGGGCGTATCACAAAAGGCCTGAGGTCCACGGGGAGGAAGTTGGCCTTCATTCTAAGAGTGGAAGCCATTGGAGCCTTTTAAGCAAAATGACCTGATTTCCACTTTAAAAATATTACTCAGGCTGCTGGGGAAATGATGGGTTCAAGAATGGAGGCAGGGGGGCCAGGAGGCTTCACCTGTCCTCACCTGTCACAGTGAACAGGTGAGAGATGATGGGGATGTGGATTAGGGTGCTGGCCCAGAAATCGGGGTCATATCAGGGTCTACCCAGTCCCCCCACTCCCAGCCCCAGCCCGAAGCACTCCCTGTTGTCTGAGCTTTGCTCTAGCCTTCACCTGTCTCCTTGAAGCCAGAAAAGCAGTCTGCAAGATGGAGTCTGAGGAGCTAAGCCGAAGCAGTACAGCTGACCTAGTCTGCTGAGCTCACATTCTTTCCCATGCCCCTGTAATTATCTAGTTAAGGTTTCACTGCGTAAAGATATTTGTCTCAGGAGCTTCTGAGGAGGTAGTCACACGTAGATAATAGGTATTGTGATATTGGTAGAATAAAGGTTACTCTAATGATATAATGTTTTCTCTAATGTTTCTCTTAGGTATCTTGTTGCAGTGAAAATCATCTTTCTATTGTGTAAACATTTTGCATTGTTAAAATGGAGACTACTTCAATGTTACTTCCTATCAGGTAAAATTAAAATTGTCTAGGTAGGTTTCCCTGTATTTTATTATTAAAGTTATTAGAATTGTAACTGAGGCTACTGAATTGAGAGGCTACTCTCATCATTCTCCGGAATCCCTGGCCTTCTGATGCATAAAGGTTGTTTGGACCTATCCCCGTCTCTGTATGTTGGCTGACAGTGACAGGTGGCTGGACCCTCTTCATCCGGTAACACTGTCATCGCCAAAAGGCCTGAGGTGTGTGGAGTCTAAAGTTGTGATGCACTCTTTGTCCTTGGGCAGCCTTGTGTGATGTGCCAATGCTCAGACACACCTGGGTTCAAATTCAGACCCTGTTACTTACAATGGGACTTTAGCAAAGTGATTTCATTTCCCCGGCCTCAGTGTCTCTAAGACAGGACAACAATGCCTCCTTGTAAGGAGGATGACATTGGAAATGGCAACCCAATGGGACGCACGCAAAGCAGCCCATCCATAAATGGTGGCTTCATGCCTGCTTTCCGTTCCACATCCCCTCCCTCACTCTCCTGCTACCCAGGACTCAGGGAAGACAGGAACCCCAAGAGCATGAAAATTCCCTGGTAATGAAAATGTCAGCCACAGAAAAAGAGAGCTGAGTGCTGCTGTGACGGCGGTGATGGCAATGAATGATTTATGTCCGGCGTAATGGTTACATAAGCAGCTGTTACATTTAAAAGCATCATACAAACAATATGAAACATTTATTTAAGTGGTTCTACACTATGGGGAATTTGATTTAATCAGTCTTTATTTCTGTTCTCATTAGAATGAAGTCTGGCAACTCTAGTAGACAGCCCTACCTCCATTCAGTAGCTGGAAGCTCCTGAAAGCAAATATTTTTACTGTGCTACCATTAAACATGTATACAGCACCCGGCTCCCCATCTGGCCTGCGGGTAGGAAGGCAGATACAGTGAATTCATGCAAAAATCTCTCACAGAATAAAGAAGAACCCCTATAATAAACAGAATTAATAAACCATCTGATGAGCTCATTTGAGAATGGCAAGTTCACTGATTCATAAAATTTCTCTTGATGCAGTGTTAGCTGTAGGTAGGCAAGCAGAAGATTCTCTTGATCTATTTTTAATCTTTGCTATTCTGGACCAAGTAGGATTTTTTGGTTTTGTTTTTCTTTCGAATTCTCAGACTATCACAATGTAGATATTATAGTAGGTGCTGAGAAGATCTTCTGAAGATAATGTGATTTATTTGAAATTCCACCAGGATTTCCATGTATCATATCCCCGAATTCAGGGTAGGGGTTCTCTGTGGACACAGTGGGCACACCTGGGGGTTTTACTGTATTGGGAATGTTTTATTCCTTAAAGTGGGTGGTGGTGGCGCCTGGATATTGTGCATTAGTCTTTGTATCTTTTTGTATGCCTTAAATAGTGTATAAATCAAATTGAAAAAATAAGAAATAGAAAGAAATTCACTGGGTACTGGAATAAAAAAGACAAAATTTCAGTCCTGGCTCAGCTACTGTTTTTGTCGATGTTAGATTTGCTTTTCACCTTTCAGTTTTCCTCTCTCTCCCAAAAGGCAGGACTAAGTGGTGTTTCTTAAAGTGTGTTCCCCGGAATGCTTGCCAGTGATATCCCCTTTAAAATTGTTCTGAGGTTAACTAGGCCTGGGAAATGCTGCGCATTCTCTTGCCCTCTGGGAAAGTCAGAATGCTAAAGGTCCTGAGAAGTCCTGCAGCAAAGAAGTCTGTTTTGTTAAATCTATTCTTATTCAGTACTAGGCTGGGTGAGTAACCACACCTGTAATCCTAGCACTCTGGAAGGCAGAGGTGGGTGGATTATTTGAACTCAGGAGTTCGAGACCAGACTGAGCAAGAGAGAGACCCCATCTCTACAAATAGCCAGGTGTTGTGGGGGCGGGTGTCTGTAGTCTCAGCTACTCAAAAGGCTGAGGCAAGAGGATCTCGTGAGTCCAAGAGTTTGAGGTTGCTGTGAGCTATAGTGCCATGGCACTCTGCCCAGGTCAACTGGGGTGAGTCTCTGTCTCAAAGGAAAAAAAAAGATTATTAGGTACTAACATTCTGCAAAATAGTCCTCAGGACCTGTTTTTCTGAATTATGTCAAAAATCCTTTTTGGTTCTAGATTCTTTAAATCTACAATTTAGACCACATTCCTGCCTGTGACTGAGCCAGTTTCTAACCTTCCCTGGAATAAACCAGACACCACCTCCCCCATCACCTGCCTCCAGGTGGTCACCTGAGTACCTTTCCCTTCCTGTTCTGAATCCCCTCCTCCCTGCCCCTGGGTGCCTGCCCTCCCTCTGCTCCTACTGCTGAGGACTCTTCCAGAGCCACTTGCTGAGATTCTTGGATGTCTATCCCTCCTGTGTCTTTGGCTCCTCACTCTAGAAGTATAAATTGTTCAGATCGTATCTTGCTCTGTACAGATGAGAAAGCTGAGGAACAGAGAGGTTGTATGATGGAGACATAGTCACCAGCTGTGGATGGCAAGACTGGGCTCAGAACTAATTTCCTTCTCATTGGTCTCCAATGCTTTGCTTTATACCCAGTCTACATTCTGCCCTGTGTGTTAATGTGCCGGGGTCCTGGGGCAGGGTCCTTATGACCTATGAAACTGGCCGGCAGCTGTGGACTTAACCCAGGGGCAGGGTCCTTTATGACCTATGAAACTGGCTGGCAGCTGTGGACTGGGGAAAATGAAAATAAAAGTGGTGAGAGATAAAGAGACAGGACACACAGAACAGAGTTTTAAAAGGTGGGACACGGGACCACCACTAGCTTGTGGGCCTTCAGCGAGTGGCCCTCAGGGCTTACTCCATCCAGCTTTTATTGAAGGCTATTTTCTTATTTAGCTAAGAGGATAAGCTGAGGAAGGGAACAAAAATATAAGCAGTTTCTCTGAGTAAGCTTGTTAGTTCTTATTCTACACATAATTGTTAACTTTAAGGGTCTGGGCAGCCTTGAGAAATCCGGCACCTGAGCCTTGTGTCTGGGCAGCCTCCTACCTGTGGTCACGCATACGGATCCCTCAGAGGAAGTTAGACCCCTCTAGTTTCTCTATGGAGCAGATGTGGTGGTGTCAGTTCCCCTCTGAAGAATCACTGGAAAAAAGGAATTTCCCCCTTATCTCCACCCAGAAGTGTTTCCCTCCATGGTTAGGGTATAAGCCCTCCTGCCCATATCTCAAGTCTCAGGCTGTTCCCTTGATCTCTGCCCTGGCCATATACAAATCCTCATAACGGGCGTTTGTTTCTGGAAGGTTGTTGACTGTTGACTGGGCAGGGGTTGGCCTTGTCCCTACGCAGGTCTGCTACGGCCAGTGTTCTTCAGAGTGCTTACAGATCCAGCACGGGTGTTTGTAAGCTGTACCCCTTATAGGCCAGGCTTCCAGGAAAAGCAGAAACTGCTCAGACAAGTAAGTAATTCAACTGTTAGGGTAAAAGTAAGCCAGTTGAATTATTTTTATTCTGCCTTGCTCAGCTTTTATTTCTCTGTTTTTCCTCTTCTCTGGGGGTGTTTTCCCTTTCCAAGAATGGGGTCTTTGGTCCCCATTCTCCCCACATGAATGTCCCGGATGCTATTTCTCTTGGTATTTATCAATGCTGGTTTTGCACGTCTCTCTTGGAGGGATTCTAATCTCTTCAGAGGCAAAAGTCATGTCTGTGTCTGGATAAGATCCAACACTAGCCTGAGGACAGCCTGGTGCTGAAAACACTCTCCATTGCAAATCAGTGACTGTCCCCACTGACTCTCACTTCCCAGCCCAGCCATCTCAGCTCTAAACACGCCTCTCTTGATTGGTGCAGTCATACGTTTATCATTTTATTCATGCAAAGTTGTTTTCAAAACTGCCTCTCAAATGTGGGGTAATTCAGAAGTCTGGAATCATATCAGCCCTAATCAGTGTCCTTAATCAATTATTCGCATTGGAATTGGTTAACTGAAAGTGGAGAATAACCACACCCACCCAACTTGAGTGATGAAGAATCAACTTGGTGGATGCTGTGGTCTGAATGTTTGTGTCTCCCCATGTTCATATGTTGAAATCTAATCACCGGGACCCTGATGTTAGGAGGTGGAACCCTTAGGAAATCATAAGAACGTGAGGGTGGAGCCCTCACGAATAGGATTAGGGCCCTTATAGGACAGGCCTTGCAGCCTCCACCAGGTGAGGACACAGTAGGAAGGTGCCTTCTGTGAACTAGAATGTGGGTTCCCACCAGACAGACACTGAATCTTAAGTATGGATCTCCCAACTTCCATGACTATGAGAAATAAATTTCTAATGTTTATAAGCCATTTAGTTTATGGCATTTTGTTATAGCAGCAGAAGAAAAATTTTTACCATGAACCAAAAAGAGGTTACATAGATTTTTAGGGAGGTGCTCTTTACACAACCATGCCATTAAGTTAGTTGTGGAAGAAAAATATAAGTAATTATTTTAAACATGCATTCTGAAAACCAGTATGATTTTCTGCTAAATCTTTTTGCAATTAGGAAACAAGAATGCACAAGGCTAAGTTTTGCCAACAGCAGATGTGACTTGAACCTGCTCTGTCGGAGTTGTCCCTGCTCTGGGAATGTCCTCAGCAACAACTCTCCCTCCTACCCCAAGTTCTCCTGTCTGGGGAGCTGATCCTGGGGCAGAGGGTGCTGTTAACCCAGACACAGATTGTCAAGTCTCCCTTAAGATGGTTTTCCGGGAGAGGAATATGCGTCCACCAGATGGCAGTGTGCCTGTGACCCAATGGAATAGCTGGCTTCTGCTCAGCCACAGCCATGGCTAGACCGGTCCAACTGGTAGACTCTAGCCATATGTGGCTATGGAGCCCCTGAAGGGTGGCTGGTCCCTGAGAGATGCTGTGAGGATAAACCTCAAAGACTGATTATAAGAGAGATGAAAGAGGAGGACGAGGAGGAAAGGAAGGAGAGGAAGAAAAAGAAAAACTATTTCACCAATCTTATATTGGTTACATGTTGAATAATACAACACTAGTTTGAATACACTAGGTTAAATAAAATTTATATGAAAACTGATTTTACTTGTTTCCTTTCCCTAGAAAACATAACATTACCTATTTGGTCTCATTATGTTTCTGTGGGCCCGAGACGTGAGGCAGGTGGGGAGGGAAGGATGGGGAAGCTGGGTAGAGCCGGTGATCAAAGTCCGATGCAAAGTGGAAATCTCATGGCCATGGGCAATAACCACCACCTGGCCTTAAATTTCAGCTCCTTCGTTTATTACGGACTTGCTTAATCATTTTAGGAACTTCTTTCTCCATCTGGAAACAGGCATAAAAATGCTGCCTTCTCACAGGGGTGCTAGGAGGGTTAGATGCAGGATGACTATAAGCTGTGGTCTGCTCAGGCACAGATCCTAGGGCGATTAGCAAGAGCACCCCCTTCAGGTGCAGGATTTTCCCAGTTAAAGCAATAAGTAGCAGGTCTCCCTAGTTAAATGAGATTATGTGTATTAAACACTTGGGCCACAATTTTATGTGTAAGCACACAATTTTACATATAAAAAGATGACACAGTTCAGAGATGGAAGGTGGTGATTTCCTTGTCTAAAATTTCACATAATGACTGACTCTGATCTTCACTTCTGCTTGAAGCAGAAACTCAGCCCAGTCATTTTCAGGTAAGTTAGGCTATTTCAGAATTATATGCAAATCCAGAGTTCTGTCTCCTCCCTTCTTTTCCAAGGGTAGTGTCTAAGTTGCAGAAGGGGAGTCTCATGTTGGTCACAGCACAGAGCAGGGAGAGGGTATTTGGTTATCTACTCAATTTGCTCTCTGTTCCCCCACCTCTGGTTACTTCCCCCACTACCGATGACATCAGGCTCCTGCCGTGGTCCACGGCTCCTCCTCCACTGTGGAACCCCTGACCCTCGCTGGGGTCTCTGCCTCCGCATCCTCCTCGGGATTGGCCATGGCTTTCCTTTTCAGAGGTTGACCTTGGAGGCTGACTCTGTTCCTCTCTGTCTCAGTTCCCTTCTTCTGTTCTCTGAAACAGGATGACTTTTACACTTTTGAGTGGGAGGATCCATTCATTTGGTAACCAGGCAGACTTTGCACCTGCTCTGTCCTAGATGTGCTAAGCTCATGGAGTGTGGGGATAAACAAAAAGGGCTGTTTTCCTCAAGGAAAATGTAGCCTTAACTGAGACACTCACCCAAATGGCAAGTGGAAAATGCTCACTGCCAGGAAAGAAGTGTGAATAAAGGCCTTCAAGACTGGGGAGGAAGAACTGGTCACTGTGGGAAAGAAAGTCAGGCTGGGGAACTGGTGAGGATGAGCTAGTGTGCAACAGTCTCGAGGAGCACCTGGAACTGTGGAGGGACAGTGTCCAGCGGAGGGACAGTGTCCAGTGGAAGACCCAGTGTGAGCAAAGCCTTGGAGGCGGACTGCATTTCGGTGTAGAATCAGTAGTTCTGTTTGACTGGGGGAAGGTTGTCAATGGGGAGGAAGGGGACATCAGGCTGAAAGCTCTGGAAGGCTCTGGATGAAGTTGTGAGTTTGGGTTTGGTCCCATGGACACAGTTTCTGAGTAGGGGAATGGATGTCATCAGAACTGTATTTCTTTTTTTTTTTGAGACGGAGCCTCAAGCTATCCCCCTGGGTAGTGTGCCATGGCATCACAGCTCATAGCAACCTCTAATTCCTGGGCTCAAGCGAGTCTCCTGCCTCCACCTCCCAAGTAGCTGGGACCACAGGCGCCCGCCACAACACCCGGCCATTTTTTGGTTGCAGCCATAATTGTTGTTTGGCGGGCCCGGGCTGGGAATTTGAACCCGCCACCTTAGGTGTACGTGGCTGGCGCCTTAGCCGATTGAGCCACAGGCGCCGAGCCGATCAGAACTGTATTTCAACAACCCTTACCTTGAAGTCACAAGTGACACAGATAGAGGAGGGCAGGTGGGGGCTAAGGGGACCCAGTCCAGAGGCCTGAAGGAGGAAGGGGGCTGGAGATATGGTGGAGGGAGGTTGTTTGCAACCAGACACAGAATGGCAGAACTTTCATAATCCCTATACCCGAGAACACCAAGGAGGTGCAGGTTACAAGAACCCAGAAAACAAGAAGGTTGTGCCCAGCCAGATGTCTTGGTGGGGGCAGGGCTTCTGTCAAGGTGACTTCACAAAGAAGGAAGCAGGTGAACATTGACTTGGTGGCCCCGTTGGCTGAGAGTAGATCAGGATGAACAAATGGGTGTTTCCTGCAAAGCTTCCATAGTCTCTGATGTCAGGTAAGAAGCAGGCACTGATTCCCCAGGAGAGAATGATGTCTGGCTGTTTATTCTTTTATTCAATAACTTTTATTGGGTTTCTTTCTTATTACAAGTGTAGTACATGTTCATTGCAGAGAAATTAGAGATTACAGACAAGTAGCAAGAAGAAATGGAAAATCAGTAGGAATCCCACTCTTCAGACACCAGGGTTTATTTAAACAACCTCTCTTAGTGGAGAGTCTTGTGGCACTCTGCATCCTATCAACACTGTGCCCCTGGAGCTAAACGTTTACACTCTTTAGCTTCAGTTCCGAGCAGTGGGATTGCTGGGGCAAAGGGAATGCTCATTTGAAAAGGTATTATTGCAACACACTCTAGCATTAATTTAGAAAAGAGAATATCATTTAAGGGTTAGGTGGGGACTTCCTGGTTATACCTTAGAAGTTTTAGAAGCCTGAGAGTCCTTAGTGAATCTGGGCAAATTACTTTCCCTAGCTGGGCCTCAGTTTTCTTGTCTGTAAAATGGGGATGGTGATAAAAGTGTGTACCTCACAGGGTGGTGGGGAGTATCCTCCTAAGTAAAGTATCACAAGAATGGAAAAGCAAGTATCAGGTGTACTCAGTACTAATGTGAAACCAGTAGGTGAACAACTACATGCTCACACAAGAGAAAAACAGGATGAAATTCAAGAAGGGGGAGGGGGGAGAGATGGGAGGGAGGAGGGGGATGAAGGGAGGAGGAGCAGGAAGGAGAAAGGGGGCTGTGTTTGCTCTCACCTGACAGGCACAACTTAGGGGTCTATGGCACACCTCCTGGGTGAAGGGCTCAACAGCAACTTGAACTTTACCTAACAAATGCAAACAGTGTAACCTAATCGTATGTACCTCTACATTAATCTAAAATTTAAAAAAAATAAAAATAATATAGTACAAAAGTACAAGGTGATTGGAATAGATTACAGAACATGATAAACATTTTTTAAAACAGTTACCTGTTACTATTGCACAAGTCATCTTCCACAGGAGACACTGAGTGCCTTAATGTTCTCCATATTAAATGCAGAAATGCAACTTTTTCTTGAAGATTTTTAACTCCAGCTCCATCGTAGTACTGAAGCAGAGAGCAGGAAGGCCCCTGGAACCAGGCTGAGTTAACACCTGCAGGATGGTTTAACTGGGAATAACGAGTCTCTTCAGTGATCTTTCCTCAATATCACTTGTTTAAGCTGACGTTTGTGAGGAGCTGGGAACAGAGAATCCAGACCTTCCCTGTCAGGGTTGTGCTTGTGTGCCGGGGCCTACATAGTTGACTGAGGGCTGATCCATGAGGGTGACGGGTAGCTGCCCATGTGGCTTTGCCTGCTGGATGGAAAGACTCTCACTGAGGTGTGGCTTGGGAGTCACACCAGCTCTGGCTTTGGCCTTAGGAGTCCAGACTGGGCGACAGGGAAGGGGGTGACAGGAGACAGTGGGCCGGGGGCATCTGGAGGTTTCCAGAGGGCCTGCTGTCACTCTAGAAGAGCTATTGCTCCTTGCCTGGGCCTCCTAACTGGGCTCTTTCAGCTCTCAGGGCAGTCTCCTCCAATTCCTTCCTCCTCTCTCTAGCAGCCTTCCATTAGACACACCCAGCCCTGCCTGGGAGCTTTGCAAAGGCTGTTCCCTCAGCCTGGAATGCTCTTCCTCAAACTTCCCTTGGCTGGCAACTTGGTGTCACCTCTATCTATCCATTCAAGAATCTCACACTTCTAGGCTTAAAGGATAGAGAGATAATCAAGATAGAAAATGCTCCTTACGGAGCTCACTCTACAGTGGAGAGAAGCAGACAGCAAACAAAATGTGCTTAAGAAATCATGAGAGTCGCTGGATGCAGTACTGACACCTGTAACCTAGCACTCAGGGAGGCCAAGGCAGGTGGATTTCTTGAGCTGAGGAGTTGAGATCAGCCTGCGAAAAAGCCAGACTCTGTCTCTAAAACTAGCTGGGAGTTGTGGTGTGCGTCTGTAGTTGGGCTGAGGTGAGAGGATCGCTTGAGCCCAAGAGTTTGAAGTTGTTGTAACCTATGATGCCACAGCACTCTGCCAGGGTGACAAAGTGGGACTATGTTTCAAAAAACAAACAAACAAACAAAAGAAAGAAATAAAGAAATTATCACACCGCTTCTCAGTGAGACTGGGTGAGATGATGGGGGGGCCTTGATGCTGGTTTGGACTGCATGGTTGGAAGGCTCACTGAGAAGGTGACATTAATCCTGAAATTGCTCAGAAAGAAGAGACCAGCCAAGTTTCCGAGGGAGGTTATAACAATGGTTCTCAACCTGATCAATTTATCTTAAGATATTTTTGAGGGGTGTGCACAGAATAGAGGGCCTGAAAAATGGCTCCTCTGTTTATAACATGCCCAACAGAAATCGGGGTCATTGTGATGAGGGGCACAAAACTTGAACAAATTCCCTACATGTGAAGAAGAAGAAGAAGAATTTGATTAAATGTATGTGGTGGGTTTAGGGCTGATCACTATGTAATCCCTTCAACTGTACTATAATGTTTTAAAAATTGCCTAATAAAATATTGGAAAATTTTAAAAAAGGTATTTTTGGTCATCACAACTGGGTGGGGGAAGGTGGGGTGTTGCTTCTCATATCTAGTGGATAGAGGTGAGGGGTACTGCTAAGTGTCACAGTGCACAACAAGGTCCCCCACCAAAAAGAATCACCCCATTCAAAATGTCAGTAGTGCCGTGGTTGAGAATCCTGGGCTCATAAGATTAGGGATCCAAAGATGGAAAAAGACTAAGAAAAATATGAGGGAGAGACAACCAGCAAACATGTAGACACAAAAGTAGCAGGAAAGCCCCCTCCCAGCTTTATTCCATGGAACTCATCTCCTGAATCAGAAGAACAACGAGACAACACCCATACGTGTTCTTCCAACTAACAGTCACAGCGTCTGCTCACAGACAGAGAGTGAGAAAAAGAATGACAAGGGATAAAATATTACATGTAAATTTAACTAAAGTAACAACATTTATGAATCATGGCAATTTATGCAGAAACTGGAGTTTGTCATTCAACAAATATTGGCTGAGCATCTACTAGGTACGAGGCATTTAGAGACCTTATCAATACATGGAAGAAACTCCTCCCCATTTCCACCTCTCTCCTTTCTCACCCCACACAGAAGAAAGAAACAGCAGAGTGGGAAAAGCCGGGGTAGGTTCAAAACATTAATTTATACTCCTAACAATACTCATCAAATTTTTGGTTGAAAAGGTCAAGCAGATTTTGATAGAGAAGGGATAGAAAATAACAATTTCTTTCTTGTGAACACCCATGAATTCATATTTTATGTTTCTGAAACTTGGATCCATCCAATGATCAACATCTATCATTAATATAGACATTTTCCTGAAAAGCTTTCATGAGATTGATTGTATGTCTCACAGTGCAGAGTATATTTTATAAAGGAGAGGTATTTTATATGACATACAGATGCCAGGTCCCCCTGCCTTGTCTGAGGCAGACATTACTAATCTATTGCAACACTCTTAACTGGATTTACACAATTGTGAACAACCTCAGTGTTCTTCCCATTGTAGGGCTCCTGTCACTCAGCACCAGTAGATCTTAGTTGCCAAGAGGATGAAATGGATCTGCCTTCTGTATTGATTCTTTTTTACCTTAGGTTATTTTTTTTACGCATTTTCCACTTGTGCCATTGGTTTTTTGTTAAACTACTCAGGAACGGTAGCAGATTCAGTTAGACAAGATTAAGGGAACTTGCAGGAATCATAAATGGCTGTTAGTTGTTGATTTCTCTATGGGCTCTGAGTCAGGTGATGTGTTTTTGGTTCTTTCTTACTGTGAAAACACATCCCAGAAGGTGGGTGGGCTTGTGGAAGGTGGAGCAAAGCCCGTGTTGAGACGGTCCCTGTCCTCCTGTCCCGTAGCAAGCCAGGAAGCCAAGCATGCAGCCAAGACACCATTTGTATATAGTTGTCTATCAAAGTCATGTATAAAGGGCTGGACATGACAGAAATGGGAGCCCTGGATCTGAGGGCAGGTGGGGAATAAATTGAGCCTCAAGGCTGACACTGTGTGGTATGGAGTCCACCCCCTATTTATTCACTGTCAGTTCCTAGTTCCTGAAGGGGAAATTTCTGGCAGCCTGAAGCAATGAGGTAGGGTTGGGAACACTTTCCTGACCCCCTCATTCCCCGTACCCTGCTGTCACCATCTCTGCGTCTTAAGTAATGCAGGGCTCAGCCCCGGAGCCACATCTCTTTCCTCTTTCCTCATGATTTCTCAAGCACCAGCATAAAACGAAATAACTAAAAACCAAGTATCTAGATGGTTCTTCTCCCCTAGGAAATTCTGCGACAATTCAGATCTCTACTTTGAACTTAGACTCTGCAGACAAGGAAAATGAAGTTAAAGGAGCATCACACGGGCATCAGTAATTCTGGCTGGGTGGCGGGGCTGACGGGGTGGTCCTAAGCTTAGGGAATTAACTTTGGGAAATGTCCCCATTTGTCTGTTCCCACACTTCACTTTCCCCTCATTTTCACTGATGCCTTCACTCATGTAATCATATGTGGTGATTTTCAGCTTCTAAAAAGCTCTGATGTCACTTAATTCCTGGATTTTTTACAACACTCTGGGACATAGTTATTAGTACTATTCCCACTTTACAGAAGAGGACACTGAGGCTCAGAAAAGAGAAAGGCCATGCCCAGGAAAGAAATATCGGTGGATATTTTAGATGAGAGTTCATCTCTTCTGACGTGAGGCCTAGAGTCCCTTTCCCGTACAACACAGCTGTGGTGTAAGCACTGTGACATTTGGTTTGGGTTAGCTATGTTTAGAAAGGTTTCATTATGACAGGAAATGACCCCACTGAGAGCCGAAGCCAGCTGTGATTAGTTAGAAATCGTCATTGCAGCTGTGCCTCCTGACTCAGGCCAGAAGGGCCCTGAGAGACTCGGGCCAGCCTCCAGGAGGCCGGCCTGCAGGGAGCAAGGCTCTCCTGGCCTGCTTCCTGGGCTCAGGCCCACATCTTCCCATGTCGTTCCTTTTTCTCTAACTTCACTGAGCACATACTCAGCGTTAAGCACTGCTTAGTAATGGGGATTCAGCCTTTGTGCAAAACAGGCAACTGTGGCCTCCACAGCTGATATTCCAGCAGGTGCATGGGTGGGGGTGTCAGATGGTAACAGGTGCCGCAGCCTGGGGTGGCAGGTGTGTGGTGGAAACAGGAAGTGCAGGAAATTTTCAATAGGGCGGTCCGGGAAGGTCTTACTGAGAAGGGGCATTTGAGTAAAGAGGAGAAGGATTGAGACGCATGACCAAGTGGGGGAAGAGCATTCAGGCAGAGGGAACAGCCGGTGAAGAGACCCTGAACTGAGCGACAGCAGGAAAAAAGCAGAAAGTCCAGGTGCTGGAGCCGCCGGCTCTCCGTGCCCTGCACCGCTAGAGGGAGCCACTCGCAGCTTTCTCTGCCCTCCACAGCCTGCAGGAGCTCCTGAAAGGGCTTTGTGTTCCTTTGGTTTTTTGTTTTCTCTGGACTTGTTCAATGATATCCTTGGGGCAAGTGTCCAGAAAGAAGTCAAATTTCTGAATGAAAAGATTTGCATATTTCAAATAGCAGAAGTTACTTCCTGAAATCTTCTCCTATACCTTTTGCCTGGTTTCCTCCTCAGAGAGCCAGATTAATCTTTCCCCAATCATTTACCTATTGCTGCTCCAAAGTTCAGACATCCCAGTGGCTGCCTCCAAATTGCTAAACTTTTGGCCTGTCATTCAAGGCTTCCACCTTTGCTTTCCCTGCCCCCAACTTCTCCCCTGTTTTTCTTGCTATTCCCTTGTACAGAGTCGGCTTGCTTCTCCAACAGATGACAGGATGCTTGCAGGCCTTGGAAAAACCAAAAGCTAAGAAAGCTAATTTGGTGGTGGGGCCACAGGATAATTGCACTGCCCTTGGTGGTGTGGTTAGAGGCTCTGTAGACAGTAGTCCCTGTAACCCGCAGTTGCTCCCTTACACCTTCTTTTCATTCGATCCAACATTCATTCAGCACGCGCCCACCATTACCTGCTATGGCAGGCTCTGCCTCAGCACTGGGAACCCCACAATGCCAAAGACTGGGCCTCAGCCCTGAAGGTGAACTCTCCTTGGAGCTTTCCCTGTTTCTCCCTCTGAGTCTGTCCAATTTCCCCAGTAAGATTCACTTCCCTGACCACCCCAGAGTCCATTCAGCTCCCTCCTGCCACCTCCACAGCGTGTAGTCTCTGCCTTGTGTTTGGCACTTGGCATTCATTCATTTATTCACATAGTATTTTTTTTTTTTTTTGCAGTTTTTGGCCGGGGCTGGGTTTGAATCCACCACTTCCATCATGTGGGGCCAGCACCCTACTCCTTTGAGCCACAGGCACTGCTGCACACAGTATTTTTTTAATAAATTTAGCAGGGTGTAGTGACTGATGCCTGTATTCCTAGCACTCTGGGAAGCCAAGATTGCCTGAGCTCAGGAGTTCAAGACCAGCCTGAGCCAAAGTGAGAACACCGCCCCCCCCAACCCTCTGTCTCTACTGAAAACTGAAAAACTAACCAGATGTGGTAGGCGCCTACAGTTCCAGCTACTCGGGAGGCTGAGGCAGGAGGACCTCTTGAGCCCCAAAGTTTAAGGTTGCGGTGAGCTACAATGATGCCACAGTACTTTACCTAGGGTGACAGAGTGAGACTCTTGTCTCAAAAAAATAAATAAGTAAAAATGAATAAATAAATACGTTTCATCTCTGCTACTGGATAGAAGCCATGAGAGGGCAGGGACTGCATCTTATATTAAACCTCTCCAACTGTCTCTGAGCCTAGATGATTATCTGGATTATCTGGCACTTAGTCACTGCTTATTATGTATTAGTCTGCTGAGGATATGATTATGTCTCATCTCTGCCCAAAAAAGAAAATAATTTTGGTAAAATTCAAATTCCTTGGCTTGGCATTCAAGGCCTTTCCTTTATTATTCTACTAGGTATCGCTACCGCCAGGAAACCTTCCAGGAATGCTTATCTCAGGTTACTGAACAGCCAGTGCCCATATGTACACGTACAACAGAATACCTGTTGGCATGGTGGATGGGAACTTGGTTTTTGAAGGCCAAAGACAGTCCCTTCACTTCTTTGAGCCTCAGCTTCCTCATTTGTAAAATGAGTGTCATAATTCTGTTTGCCTTCTAACAGGGTTAGAGGAGATGCCATGAGAAAAAAGTGAGTAGGCTCGGTGCCCATAGCTCAGTGGTTAGGGCGCCAGCCACATACACTGAGGCAGGTGGGATCGAACCTGGCCCAGGCCTGCTAAACAACAGCAATGACAACTACAACAATGACAAAAAAAATAGCCAGGCTTTGTGGCAGGTGCCCATATTCCTAGCTACTTGGGAGGCTGAAGCAAGAGAATTGCTTAAGCCCAAGGGTTTGAGGTTGCTGTGAGCTGTGACACCACAGCATTCTACTGAGGGTGACATAATAAGACTGTTTCAAAAAAAAACGGGAGCAAGTGCTATGAGAAGCTCTAGCACCCTGCCGGGTCCACGGAAAGCTGCAGGAGATTAGCACTGCATTCTCCTTGGCCCCGTGGCACATCTGGGTGCCCCTTGAGGGCAGCACAGAGTAGCCTTTGTTCCCCTCTGAATTCACAGTCCCTGCTGGGGTCTGCGACAGAGAAGGAGTTTGACACTTATTGGGTGGGTGACCATCCGTATTTAGTTTGAAAGAAAATCTGACCAATACAATCATCTCTCATCCCAGAAGAGCACTAAAAACCCACTGGCGGGGCATCAGGAAGAGTTACAGGGTGGAAGTGGGGAGCATCAGGAAGAGTTACAAGGTGGAAGTGGGGAGCCACGCGTGGCTCTGTGCGGGGCCCCTGCACCTTCATTGAGCCACCCTCAAAATCCTTCCAGCAGATTCACTCAGACTCCTTAATATCTTCTTTTTTATCCTGATCCAAATAATTTATATTTTCCCATTATAATTTAATGTTCTCCCTTCCCCCCAAACCAGAGCACTTGCCCACAGAGATAGCGGCCGTGGTTGGCATTTTTAGTATCCTTATTAATCCCGCCCTGACCTCTGTGCTCAGAGCTCAGCCTGGGAAAACCACTTCAGTTCCCTTTCCACAGGGTCCATTAAAGTGCCTTTCTTTTAATTGGTCCCAAACAGGAGATGAGCTAAAAAAGAGAAAGAAGAGCCAGTTTTTGTTTTCCATTTCCAGGTGCAGACAGATAGGCAGGGGCACCTGTACTGTGTCTGCAGTCCCCGTGTGAGGGACCCAGGTGGCCGCACCGGGTAGACGGACGGGCCAGGACGGCTGGGGGAGTGCTGGGCCCAGTGATGGCTTTGCCTGGTCTCCTGATGGGCACATGGCCGCTTAGAGCAGAAGCACATAAAATTAGAAAACACGGTAGATTCCAATTTGGCCTTTGAAAGTGTTGGTCAAGTACCAAATGACTGTTTTGGATATTTCCTGCCTGCCGTTGTTTGCTAGCCTTCAGGCACCCATCCAAATGCTTTCCGGGTATTAAGCCCTTGAACCCTCACAGAAACCCAGACAAGAAATACATTTTTGCCCCCATTTTACAGGTGAAGATACTGAGGCACAATGAGGTTCTGCAACTCACCCAACCCCCCCCCCCCCACCCCAGCTCTAAGCAGCAGGCAGGGCCAGGGCTGGCCCAGGTGAATCCTTTATGGAATTCACATAGACATCCTGTTCTGGGTGGAGGCCCAGGGAACCATGGCTGAGTGGGAAAGGCACAGGCTGGGTGCCAGCCTCCTCGCCCTTACTATCTGGATCCTTTGCAGGGGGTGTAACCCACCCAGCCGTAGATGGGAGTCCTGGTAGTGTAGGTGAGAATGGAACCCACACTGGCTCCGGAAGGAGCCCCACCACATAGGTTACTGTGTGTGTAACCCCTGCATACTTCCGCCTCTATGAGCTTATTTATAGCCTTAGAGCAAGCTGGAGGATGGAGAAGTCATCCAACCTCATTGATTTGCTCTTACAGAAGCAACAGGACAGGTGAATTTACACACTTGCTGAGAGCCCAGATCTGAGCCCTCAGGGCAATTTTTTGAGGTCTCAAGACCTGGAAGGTAGGTTCTAGGGGACTCTCTTTATGGATGTAAGTACGTTCGAAATCCACTCCCAGCCAGAGGGCACTGATAACACAGTCAAGTTTGAGATTTCAGTTTCAGGGAAGGACATGGGAGAAAAGGAATGGCAGTCTCCAGCATCAGACAGACTTCTGTCTGTGCCCCAGATGCACCTCTTACCTCCTGTGGGACCTTGGATGACCTTGGATGTTTCAGTTACCTGAGTCTGAAGATGAGCAGTCACTGACTGTTGGGTGCCTAAAATTGACTCTTCCCCCACTGGCCCCTGCCCAGCCAGCCTCACCTTCTGCTCCTAGGCCTGCCTCCTCAGCCCCTGGAGAGATGAACAGGCTCCTGAGAGAAAGCAAATTGGGGTTGTCGTGACACTTTCAGACCAGGTACTCCAGGAGGAAAGAGCAGCGTCCCTTCCAGCACCTTTATTTTTATTTGAAATATTTGCACACAAAGATCCACCTCGTGACTGAGCCTTCGCTCAGCTTCCTTTTCTGTGTGTTCTTTTTTTTTCAGCTGAGTTTTTTTTTTTTTTTTTTTTTTTGGCTACAGTGACAGCTGAGAAAGTGTTCTTCTAGAAGCTGGGGGACATTTATAATACATTCTTTCTTTATCCCAACAAGAACTATCAGCCGAAACGAAACCAAGAGCCCTCAATGATGCCGCTTCCTTCCTCTCCTGACCAGAGGATACCAACGCACGTGGAATTGGACTACTTTTTCTATGGACTTTGACTATTTTCTCTGTGTCTCACACAAGTTGCAGGTTCTGGAAGCAGAGAGGGACAAATGTGGTTCTGTAAGGTGTTTTCTGCTTCCTGACTTGGAGTGTGGGATAATCCTGCTCACACCCTCAGAAAGCACAAATACTTGGCTCCTACTGAAGTTACACAGCTCACTGGGTCATGGAATGTGTGGGAGAACTTGTTACAGTCCAGGATCTGGGCATCATCTGCCTCCAGCGGCCCTGCTCTGTTTAACTGAGGACAAGATCCAAAAAGCTCTTCCATAGCAATTTTCTGCCAGCCAGTAATTCTAACCTCTTCTCTCTCCAGTTATACCATCCACCATTGACTTCAGGGGACTTTCAGGATGACACTGACAATCCAATGGCTGTGACAAGAACTAGCATTGAGTTTTTGTATGAGTTATTCTAAGTGCACTGCTCATAGCATGTCCCTTACTCTTCCCTAGAAGCTAGAAACTATTTGTCTTCCCATTTTACCCATGGGAAAGTTGAGGTTATAGAAATTAAGCAACTGGCCTTAAGTCACACAGCAGAGCAAGTTGTGATTCAACACAGCACATGACTTTTGAAGTCCACCTCCCTAATTGAGATGTCATTGCCAGTGAAGGTCACTTTCACTGCCGTATGGAGGATGGGGCAATGTTTCGAGCAACGGTGTGATTTATACCTCCTTAAAACCACTATGACATGTTAGGAGCCTGAAAAAGAATGTGACATTATTTTCAGAGTGGGCACTTGTCCTATCCGTGATGTCTGTGAAGTTTTCCCTGCCCTCAGGAAATATGTGGTCTAGCTGCGAAGGTAAGACCAGCAAATGTAAAATGGCAAGAGAAACTAAAATGATAAACACTGAAAAGCATGCTTTTTGAAGTGCATTTTGTAGAAATGTAGTTCCCTGGGGTGTTAACGTATCTTTTGAAAAATATTCAGCGGTCACCTTTCATTTGTGAAGCGTTTGATTGAGTACTGTTCATTCTGTTCCTTTCCTGCAGGACTTCTCAGGACATTTACTTTTGCAACCTACATGAAACTTTCCATTGTACATTTCCTTAATTGCAAGATGCTATTGATTACAAGATGATTCATTTATCCAATGACTAGTTTCTCAGGAAATAAACATTTGGGGGTTTAATATGTATACAATTGACCTTCAGATAACATGAATTTGAACTGCACAAGTTCACTGACACCTTGATTTTCTTCTGCCTCCCCCAGCACCCCCTGCCCCCCGCCCAGGCAGCAAGACCAGTTCCCTTCCCTTCCTCCTCCTCAGCCCACTCAGTGTAAAGGCAATGAGCGTGTAGACCTTTATGATGCCACTTCCCTTCAGTGAATAGAGAACGTGTTCTCTCTTCCTTATGGTTTTAATAACATCTTTTCCCCTAGCTTACTTAATTACAAGAACACAGTGCTTGTGTCTACATATAACATACAAAACATGTGTCAATCAACTATTTATGTTATTTTGGTAAGGCTTCCAGTCAACAGTAGGCTATTAGGCATTAAGTTTGGGGGAAGTCAAATGTTTTTCAACGGAATTTTTCAAACAGATTTTCAATGGCCCAGGGAGATGGTGCCCCTAACACCCGTGTTACTCAAGGGCCAACTAAATATCCATCAAGTCTAAGATGCATGCTGATTTCCAAAGTATTAATACATGGAAGTCAAACAAATTTGTGATTATGCAGAGTTTCCCCAAGTCTTAGGATCAGAGAGTCATCTTAGGCAGGACTGGTGCTCCTCAGAGAAGTCTTTGAGAACTGAGACCACCAAAGAGACATCAGAGGAGGCAGATTGGCAGTAGGTGGGGAAATCTGGGCCGGAGAGGCTGATGGGGAAATGAGAAGGTGGGGGGATGGGTGCGTGTTGGGGCAGACTCAGAGCTGCCTCCTGCCCCGGGACTGTATCCCACCTGACTCCCAGTCAGGAAGGGGCCTGCAAGGAAGACAAAAAGGATATCTAATGGTATGCCCTCCCCATGCTGTCCCGCCAAACAGGATCATCAATTTCATTAGAATTTCTTGTGGAAATGATGCACCCAGCACGGTGCTAGGTGCTGCAGATAATACAGGGGACAAGTAGCCACAACCCCTACCTCGGGACCTCACAGGTTGTTATGGAGATGACAAAACCAGCAGTTTCAAAGACCAGGCGTGACTGTGACAGGAGACATGTGTGTGCTATGAGAACCCACAAGAGGGTGTCTGACTGGGCTGGGAAGTGGTCAGGGAAGACTTCCTGGAAGAAGGAGTTTTTAAGAGGAGGCCTGAAGGATGGCAGGGAAATGAATGATATTAGCAAACATTACCCTCAATGTTGGAGTAGACAGGGGGCATTGGAGAAACAGAGAAGGTGCCTGGTGGCAGTGGGGCTCAGGGAAGGAAGA
Organism: Galagoides demidoff; assembly: GCA_963574575.1. Taxonomy (NCBI): domain Eukaryota; kingdom Metazoa; phylum Chordata; class Mammalia; order Primates; family Galagidae; genus Galagoides; species Galagoides demidoff. The sequence goes on along the minus strand of CAUYQV010048538.1, from coordinate 25,374 downwards.
GATGGGAGAGGGTCAGGTCCTGTAGGACCTTGAAGGCCACTGCAGGACACTTGAACCTTTGGGGGCTGAATGGCAAGAAGAGAAGGATGTTGGTGTGGGAGGACTGAGAAGCAGCTTCTCTGGGCGAGAGGGACCAACTTTCAGGCAGTGCTGCCTTGAACAAGCCACTTACTTCTTCATGCCCTGGTCACTTTTTAAATTCAACGCATGGGTTTATTACTACTTGCCATTTATTGCCAAAATCATTGCAATAACTCTTTATGAATTATTATGTCAATTTTAGACATGAAAAAAACTAAGGCACAAAAAGGTTAGATGACATGGCCACATTTACAAGGCCAGAATTGGATGCATTTAGGCGTGTTGAATTCCAGAGCCTGTGACCTCAAATGCTATTCACACAAACTCTCCCTTATCTGCCCAAGTACCAGTCCCTTTGAGCTCAAGAAAGCCCCTTCCAAGTACCTGTAATTTCTCATGAACATACCCCACATCTCTTGTACCAACTTATGAGACCCAATTCCCCTCATGTTACGGCCTAAAAATATTTAGAAACTCTAAGTTTGTAATCCAGAAGAAAAGCATCAGAACCATGGACATAATTGTTTATCTGATCAGTTAGCCTGGGTTTTAAAACCACAAGGAACTAAAGAGGAAGATGAAAAGTCAGGTAAGGAGCAGAAGAGGTTTCTCTGGCTGGGAGGACAAACCCAGGGGAAACCAGGAGGGGAGAGGTATTATTACCTCTACTCTCTGTCCATCTGCATGTGGGATCAACCTCAATGTTGCCAATCATGTGAAGTTTTGTGAGAATCACCTGGAATTCATGATTGAACAGGAGCTGGTACACAGCCGTGGGAGGGGCCAGAGCCATCCTGGGACAGGAGCTCATCAGTGCTGCCATCTGTTCCCAGTTTGGGGTACAGGTGTTAGCATCACCAGGGGACACTCATTGTCTAGTCTCTGATGGACAAAAGGTAAAAGATGGCCAGGGCCTGAGTCCACCGCAGAACTGACCTTCAGAGGACAGTGAGCACAGACGCTAATTATTGCCCAAGGAAGGGTCTGCAGTAGTGTCTCCTTCCAGCTGCCTGCAGAAGGGGAAACCGGGAGGTCCCATGAGAACGCTTGCCTCCAAGCTTCTGTTGAAAATCTTCCTTCCCTCTGTGGTTGGAGTTTACTAAAGCAATCTGGCAATAGCCACCAAGAATGGTAAAAACGTTTGTGCTTCCTTGGCTCCACTTATGGAGCCTATCTCAAGGAAACAACCAAAATCACAAAAATAACTGTCTGCATAAAGATGTTCTGTACAGGCTTAATTATAACTGGGAGAACTGGAAATAGTCTTTATATCCAACAATTGACAGATGCTTTAGTAAACTGCAGCCTATCTACTATCAAACTGCTATGCAGACAGTAAGAATAATGTCATGAAGGCTTTGGATTAATTAGGTAAAATGGTTATAATACAAGAATAAATTAGAAAGTAGGAGAACTCAAAACTTCATGCAGTCACAGTTGATTACAAAAATGGGCACAGTATTTTGCAGGTCCCCCATCAAGAGAAGAGGAAAGCTCTCCTTGCCCCCTTGAATTCAGGCTGGCCTTGTGATTTGTTTGGGCCAACCGACTGCCTGTAAGTGACGTAATGTAAGTCTCAGGTTGGGCCTCGAGAAGACCTGTAACTTCTGCTCTTTCTCCTGCTCCTGGATCTCATCCCCATGAGAACAGGCTTCTTCAGCCTGCTGAGAAACACAGGGCACAGTCACGTACCTGTGACCCCAGCTGAGAGTCAGCCAGCCAGCAGACAGAAGGCCATCCCAAGCCAATGACTGCAGATCCATGATTCAGCCCACCTGAAATCAGCCCCATCTCTAGCCCAGACCAGAGGAACAACCCAGCAGAATCATGAGCCACTGCTGAACTTTGGGGTGATTTGTCCTGCCGCCATGGATCATTTACACCCCAGTCTATGATGATGATGATGTACAGAAACACCATTTGCAAAGGAAAAATGAAGCCTGGAAGGGAAGATTCCAAAATGCACATAGTACATTTATTTAATGGTGGGGATTATAGATGATTTTTTATTTGTTTCAAAATTTTAAGGTATGTTTAAACTATTTACAATAAAAAATAAATACACATTTTTAAAAGTGAAAATTGAACTTTAATTTTCCTCTCAGGAGAGTTTTATCATTCAAACCTCTGGCTTGTTTGTGTTTAGAATTAGGACCTCATCATCAATCCCCTGCCCACAGCAGATGCAGGAGGAGATTTAAGCCGGAGTCCCCAGGGTGGGACCCTGGTTTAAATCTGGTGGTGGGGTGGGTCGGTGGGTTCTGGAGGGCAGTCTTTGGGTCCACGCTGCCTCTTCCTCATAGACTCTGAAGTGGGAAGTTTGGGGGCTGTTTCCTGCAGGACCATCTCTCCCCTTTCTGCATCCCTGTGGCATCCACTGTCCATGCAGTGTTGGCATCTCCACACCAGGGGTTACCGTGGTTTCACCATGTTCATAGAGCTCTGGAGCCACAGCCAGCTTAGCAAGATGCAGCTGGCATTGGAGTGTGACGTGTCAAACTCAAACTACAACCCCCTCTTTCCTGCCTCCTGCACCTATTTCTTGGGCACTTACTATGCATTAGGACTGAACTACACCTGGACAGTCAGAGATGAACTAGTCACAGCCCCCATCCCAGAGGAGTTTTGTCCTTGTCCTACACATTCAAAAGCCAGTACCTCCCAAAGTGAAGATGGCCACTTGACTTATTGTTCAAACTGAGACACTTTTGAGAGTGAAAGGGGAGTAAACAGGGCCTTCCCCCGGGACTAACTGAACTGTGATCACACTGTGATCATAGCCTAGTCTCTTCACATGGAGCCCCAGTTGAGAGAACAATCCAGCAAACCAAAGCAATTTAAACAAATTAAAAAGGGAATCACATTCATAATTCACAATTATGCTTCTCATATTTTTCCTCTGAATTTTCTCTGCCGCAGCTGCTCCAAAATCCCTCACGTGTCAAACAGAAGAAAATTTTCTAGGACATCTGGCCCACATGGATTTCCTTTCTCTCTTTCTGCCACCGCCCCCCCCCAGCACTTACATCTGTGTTACCTCTCTGCCTCCTGCCAACTCTCGCTCTCTCTACCCATTCTGTGGAAAGACAGATGGAAGAGGGAAGAGGGTCTGGGAGTCAAAGGCAAAGCACTATTTGGGGCATGGGGAAGGAGCAGGGAGGCCAGGTAAATGAATCCTACCCCACTATTCCTGGCACACACACAGAGAAGTAACATATTGTATGTTATCTAGTGATAAAACAAGCCTACATGAAAAAAGGGGCACCTAATCAATCTAACTCTTAATAAATACTTACTGAATTATGACTCAAAGGCTCTGTGACATTGATCAAATCATCTAAGTTTTCTGAGCTTCAAATTCCTCTCCTGAAAAATAAGTGAGTGAAAGAATGGATTGTATATATGAGGAATAAGTGAATGAATGATACTGTGGCAGCTGTGGCCAGGTGACCAACCAAGTTCAATGCTGTCCTCTGCCCCATCAAAGTGTGATGCTCATGCTGCAAAGCAGCTGCTCATTCAGGTACTACATTTCCCAGGTCCCCTTGCAGCTGGGTGGACCATGTGACTAGTCCTCACCAATGGGATGGGAGGATCAGTAATGCATGCCAACTTGTTTATGTATCAGGTCCTCAATCATTCACTTTCTCCCTCTGCCCCTCCTGTACCCAGACTACCAACTATATTACTCCAGGGTGAACCCAAGGACACAAGATGGTGGGTGGAGCCGTAGGATAGAAGGAGACTATTGTCCTCAGCAACCACCCAGAGGAGAGTCCCAAGCATGAACATCCATCCTGGACTTCCCATGAGTGAGTAATGCATTGCTACTGGGGAAAGCCCTTAAAATCTTGGGGTGGTTGCTGCAGTGAGTTCATCCAAGATCACTCACTTCCCTCTCAGGGTTGTTAGAAGGATGAAATAAGGTTAAGAAAGCAAGAGACACTCTTGAAGATGGAAGCAGCAAGTTATTAAAGTTCACTCTTAAAGGGGTGAGGGGCAGGCACATGCCTGAGTGGATTATGGCCTGGGTTATTGGGTTTCTAATCAGCAAGTGATAGTTAGTATACTCTCACCGAGGTGGGAGTAGATGCACATCCCGGCAGACTGTGCCACCTGGGTCTCTGTGTCATCTTTTCTTTTCCTCTCTGGGCTTTTCTCTTCCATAATGTTGTTTCCCCTCCCCTCCCCTTCCCTCTCCTCCCCTTCCTTTCTCTTCTCTTCTCCATTGGGGATGTTGTTCCCTTCTGGCTGTCAGGCAGGGAGAGCTTTTTACTCTACGTGGTTAGGCCCCTATGTGTTATAGTGTTGAAGCTCATTGGGAGGGGAGGGGAGCAAACCGCAATGTCTAGTGTGTCCTGTGTTGTTTCTTTCATGTTTCCTGTGGTTTATCACTGTCCTAGTGTGTTCTCAGCATCCCACTGTTTACATTGTTTCCATCCTTTTGTCCTTTTTGCTCCTCACGTCTCACTTTTCTCAGCCTAACCTTTGGTGGCGCTTACCCTTGCCTTGAGTGTACTCTCTTACTCGGCACCCCGTTTGTTTATGTGGTCCTTTTCATACCTCCTCTGGTCACATCTCACTTTCTTACCTGCCCTAACAGGATGAGTATAGTGGCTTGAATAATGTGGCCCCCCAAAAGGTATGTACATTTCCAAATCCCTGGGATTTGTTTTTTTTTTGAGACAAAGTCTCACTATGTCCCCTGACTAGAGTGCTGTGGCATCACAGCTCACAGCAACCTCAAACTCTTTGAGGTTAAGTGATTCTCTTGCCTTAGCCTCCCAAGTAGCTGGGACTACAGGCACCTGCCGAAACGTCCATCTATTTTTAGAGATGAGGTCTTGCTCTGGCTCAGGCTGGTCTCGAACCTATGAGCTCAGATAATCCACCCACCTTGGCCTCCCAGAGTGCTAGGATTACAGGTGTGAGCTACCTTGCCCAGCCTCAAAAATCCCTGAACTCTTGAGTATGACCTTATTAGGAAAAAGAATCTTTGCAGATATAATTTTAAGTTCAGGATTTTGCAGTCATCTTGCATTACCTGAGTGGGTCCTTAATCCAATGGTAAGAGTTGTGTGAGAGACAGGAGAGGAGAAGCCACGGCAGAAGAGGAGGAAGGTGGAGACTACTTTAAGATGGAGGCAGAGATTAGAGTGGTGGGGTCATAGCCAAGGAACCCTGGGGTCACCTCAGGCTGGAGGAGGCAAGGGAGGGTCCTCCTCCTGCAGGGATGTCCAACCTGTGGCCCCCAGGCTCCATGCAGATTATTTGAGGCTTTTTTTTTTTTTTTGCAGTTTTTGGCTGGGGTTGGGTTGGAACCCGCTACCTCTGGCATATGGGGCTGGCACCCTGCTCCTTTGAGCCACAGGCACAGGCCTCTTTTGCTTGCCTGTGGCATCGGATAGTATGCACAGACATTTTTCTTTTTCACCAGCTTTCATTAGTGTTTGCGTCTTTAATGTGTAGCTAAGACTACTCTTATTTTTCTAACTTGCAGTAGAGAATTTAAAAGATTGGATACCCCTAAAGCATTCAGGGAAATGGGGGAGAATGAATGGGCCTGCCCCACTTCAATTTTGGACTTCAGGGCTCCAGAACTGTGAATAAATTCTTGCTGCTTTAAACCACCCAGTTTGTGGTAATTTGTCGGAGCAGCCGTAGGAAACACGGAGTGAGGTACGTGCCAGGCCCAGCACAGGGTTCAGCATAAAGAAGGCACTTGGTAAATGATGATTTAAAAAAAAACAGTCAATCTTTTAATGGCTTGATACTTCCCTCCCAAGAGATAGGGTCTCTTGGGAGATGGTTCTCCCCAAGAGAAGGCACAGTTCAAAGCTAACTTGTTAACTCCCAGAGAAGATTCCTGTGAAGCTTCTAACAGCATTCACACTGAGAGTAAATGCAGACCTTGAGCTTTGCAGGAACAATCTCGTTATTTATGGATGACAGATGTACATTTTCATTAACATGTAACAAAAGAGATTAAAAGGCCTCTTTCTGCCAAGCCTTTCTGAGCACCTGCAGGAGGTGGCTCCTAGACCCCCTCCCCCACCCTGGAGGCAGCTGAAGGATCCATCTTAGACATAGCACAAGGTCCCAGTGTAGCCTGAATCCCTGGCTCAGAGTTAGCAAGGCCGCAGAAACAGGAGGGCCATCTGGAGTTTCATCCCAGGCTGAGCTCCAGAAAAGGTAGTGCCTGAGGCAGGTGGAGATGGAGGGAGCAGGGGAGCTAGAGGCTCTGGAGATGTCTGTCCACCAGGCTCACTAGTTACACGTGGCTATTTAAATTTAAATTAATTAAAATTAAAAATTTAGATCTTCACTCGCACTATCCACGTTCCAAGTGCTTAATTGTTATGGGTACCCAGAGGTCGCTGTAGGAGTGAAAATTTATAAAACGTTCCTGTCATCACAGAACGTTCTAGTGGACCATGCTGCTCGGACAAGAAGTTGGAGTTCCAGCTCTGTCCGTTACCAGCACTGTGATCCTGGACCATAAACACTTTGTTTTTGCCTTAGGATCCCCATGTTATAACTGAGGAGAATCACAGTGTTGTAGAGGAAAGGGCCCGGGAAAAAAAAGGGCAAAATTATTTTCTATCTCTCCAACTTTTGAGGAAATGAAACCTGCATTCCTACCTCAGGCCAGTGGTCTGGGGGGCCAGAGAATGTCCCTTATTCTTCCTGCCACAGGAGAGAACTCCAGGGAATTGTCTGGGTGAAGGTCTCATAGCTGAAGAGGGTATTAATATAGGCAGAGGTCGCGAGATTGTTGCAGAGGTCACAGATCATCTTGCCCCAAGATGGGATTATGTAATCAGAACTTGTAAAAGCTCTGAGCTTCTGCTCAGAAGCAGGAATTTGGATTGGAGAGCCTTGTCCGTCATTTTCCTCCTTTGCCGGCAAAGTAATAAACTTCACTTTCCTTCTCCTCAAAATTTTTGTCCTTTTTCTGATGAGGCTTTGGGCAATAAGTGCCAAACTTTTGGTAACAACAGTCACTACTTCGTAGGGCCAGACTCAAATAAGACAGATATCTTAGTCCAATTACTTAGAAGAATGCCCAGCACACTTTGCCGCTCAGTAATTGAGAGCTCTCATGGGTGGAGAGATAATCTCTGGAAGAGGAATAAGGCAAGAATCTGGCACAGGCATCGGGGGCATGGGCACCAGGCTGGGTTCTGACACTCACGAGAGGCTGTAGGGACTTGTTTGAGTTCTAGTCTCCGTACCAACAAAGCTGTGTGGCTTTGGGCAAAACACCTCGCCTCTCTGAGCTCAGATCGATCACCAGTAGAATACTGGTGTTTATCTTATCAGAGCTTATGCTTCCAGAGGGGGAAAAATGGGGCAGAAGGCATTACAAGGCTAATTTTGGCTCTGATCCCTGCTTTTAGGAATCTGTTGGAGGGAAATAATCAGAGAAGCTAGCAGAGACTGACACTCAAGATCATCACTGGAGGAGAGCTGATAACAGCAAAACTCTGGAAATAGCCTAAATGCAGCATAATTAGTAAAATAGTAAAATATTGGTTATGTACAGAGCCATGAGACATTACTTTGTAAAATAATATTACATAAATGGGAAAATGTTCCTATTTAAAGAGAGAACATATTTAAAACTATGTAGTATATTCCCAGATTTGTTACTAGAAAGTGTGTATATCTATCTTTAGAATATAACCCACCAATACTTCGACAGTTGTTTCTTCTTTGGGATATCAGACCTTGACTGATTTTTATTTTCTCCTTTTTACTCTTTGTACTTACCAGATTCTCTACAGCTTATCTCAATTAGTTGGTAAACAGAAAACATTACTCACACAGAAAGTGATCCTGTGGGCCTAGAAGATCTCTGAGAGCCCTTTGAGGGCTGATATTCTAGGATTCAACAAAGGACATTCACAGAATAACCTGTGCATAGCCTCTAACCCTGCCCTGATACTGAGAGGCTGGGAGGGGATGTGTCATCGGGACCTGGGAGCCTGTCCTGCCAGTAACCACTGAGAGCAGCTGGTGAAGAGTGGGCTCCCGAATCTTGTCAGAGAAAGAAGAGTCAGAGAGGTCTAGGACGCGGACTTCTTGTTTACTCCTGATTACAGTTTGGGAGAAATAAAATATTTTGCTTCCAATGAGCATATGAAGGACTGTTCAATCTTCCTAGGAATTTAAGGAAAGCAAATTAAAACTGGGATGAAAGATTTTTCACTTAGCTAGAAGACACATCTTCCCTTCCCTTCCCTTTCCCTTTTCCTCCTCCTCCTCCTTCCTCTTCTTCCTCTTCTTCTACCTCCCCCTCCCTACCCCGCCCCTCTCAACAGAGTCTCACTCTGTCCCCTGGTTAGAGTGTAGTGGCATCATCATAGCTCCCAGCAACTTCAAACTCCTGGGCTCAAGCCATCCTCCTGCCTCAGCCTTCTGAGTAGCTGGTACTATAGTCACCTGCTACGACAGTCAGCTTATTTTTCTATTTTTTGCTGTGCTGGAGTCTTGCTCTGCTCATGCTGGTCTTGAACTCATGGGCTCAAGCAATCCTTTCACCATGGCTTCCCAAAGTGCTAGGTGTGAACCACTGTGTGCAGCCGACACATATTTCTAAATTTAATGGCATCAAGTATTGGTGAAGATATGTGGAATCAGCCAGTCTCAGATACCAGCTGTTAGTACCAATATTCTGCAGAAAGGTATGAACACATGTCAAAATCTAAAAATGTAGAAACTCTTTGCCCTAGAATTTTGGTTTGGAATTCTTGGCCTTTATTCTAAGGCAGTAATCAGAAATGTTCAAACTTTTTATGCGCAGAACATTTAATGAAGCACTGTTTATGGAACCCAACTTTTCTCAGCTCTAGCCAGCAGCTACAAATCAGCAACATTAATTTTGACACAGAAACATTTTAGCTCAAGGGTCCTATCTGCATAACTCTCAGGTCCCCATATATATTTCTGGGGTTTACCAGGGCATCTCCATAAGCTCAGACCTGCTTTTTTCTTTTTTTGCAGTTTTTAGCCAGGGCTGGGTTTGAATCTGCCACCTCTGGTATATGGGGCCAGCACCCTACTCCTTTGAGTTATAGGCGCCACCCTCAGACCTGCTTTTTTCTGACCTGCTTGTTGGTTCTCTTGCCCAAAAGCCACACATGCAGGGAGATGGGCTGGTATCTGTGTGCCCCGGCACACCCAGCCCTGTTCTCCAGTTGGCTCCCTGCCCTGGAAGCTGTTCACTGGGACCACTGCGAGGAGCTCCTTGTCTGTCTACCAGGTGGAGTCAGCTAGGGGACATCAAGGAATTGGAAGAAGGGTCCCAGGAGAGTGAGGACAGCTGTTCCTTTCCAAGCTACTTCTCTGAGGGTCTCTCCAGGCTGGGGCATGACCTTTCCAGGACACTCTCCTGCTGATGATGGACGCAGATCCCTTGCCTTATCCAGGGCTATGACACTACTCCCTGTGATTCCCTGTCCACTCCTTTGTCAACAGTTACAAATATCTCCCCAGATTTCCCAATTTGAAACCTCTGAATTGGTATACTGGTAAACCAGCTCTCCAAAGAAACAAAAACCCTGATTTGTGGTGTCTGTATATTTCATCACTGTAAATACTCCCAACACTGCCGTGAATTTCCAGCTCCTGATGCTATAACAACTGGCTCGCAAAGGCCGAAACAAGGCAGTGTGAGCCAACCCTGCACACCAAGGGACCCTGGCTCACATAGGTGTCTCCAGCCCCCACCTCTGCTGCAGCTGCCTTAAGAGCTGATACAAGTTTGCTGTGTACGGGAGTCACCACCCAAGGCCACAACTAAACAGAGGTGAGGAGAACCCGAAGGTGGCAGGTGGCATTGCTCATGTTCTGAGCTCCACAGGCCCCAACAACAGTGCTCTATCTCTTTTCAAGGTTAAAATCCGGCCTGGTGCAGGACTAGAAATTGCTAACTTCTACTTCTACAGTCTACCCACCCCTGTCCCCTAGGGCTGTCCTCATACTCATTAGGTTATAGATACAATCTCCCTCACACCTGTCAATTCATCCCAACTGACATGTGAGCGTGAGGGAGCTGCGGTTCTGGGGTGGGGACTGAAGCAGCTCCGCCGATGACCCCAGGCTAACGCACACACGCACAAGAGCAGGCACCATTCCTGAATCTCCCACTGCACGGCTTACACGAAATCTATCGTGGATTAGCCATATCATGGGAATTGTACAATCTTTTTAGAGAAAATCTTTTATGGCAAGGAGAAAAGATTGCAATGTTCTATTACATGAAAAAGCAAGAGTTGTTTTTTTTTCCCCTCCAAATACGAAAGCACAACAGCAAACCTCTGAGATTCTCTGTTTATTTTTCGGGGTGCTACAGATGTGACAGTGAATGAGAACAGTCCCAGTCCCTGATCTCAGAGAGCTGGCGCCGAGGTGGGGAGACACGTTAACAGACGCAGCACTTCATGAATAAATGCTAAACCGTGAGGAGAGGACATGCTCGGAGGCAGATGCGCTCGGGGCTTGGAGCATGCTGGATCAAAGCGTAGACCTGGCCCAGGAGGAGGAGGAGGGTGGCTCAGGGGACAGGGTGGAGGAGGACTCCCCCAGAAGGAATCCCATGGAAGGGGAGGAGCTCCCCAGGAGGGAGGTCGGGGTGCATATGTATGGAGGAGCAGGCAATGCGTCCTTCGCGTGTGTGAGGCTCTGCCTGGAAGGACACACACGCTCTCCCCAGCAAGCCTCCTTAGCCTTGGGTCTCACCTTCTTTCCGCACTTCCGTACTGCCCAACTTCTCTACAGAGTTGGCAGGATTTTGCAATGGGGACAAGCATAAAAAAACCCAACCTTATTGCTCAGACAGGAGCACTCTTTATTTATATTCTTCCTTGTTTCAGAGAGGATTTTCAAGCTGCAATTGAAACAATTGTTAGAATTATGCTAACAACATCGCAAGCTAAAATAGCTTGTCATTAAGTAAGAAAAATGAGGTCAAGGGAAAATAGGATAGAAGGAGTCAGAAGGAGAAAGGAGAGAGGTGTCCCCTGGCACCGCAGGGGACACCGCAGGGGACAGCCTTATCATGTTCTTTGTCGTGTCTTGTCTTGCCATTTCTAATAGTGACATTTAATTTTCCTGTTCTTATACTTGGCCTTCTACACTCTACCAAAAAATACTCTATTGTTAATTCCTCTGCCTTTTGTTATGCTCTCTCCCCCTTAAAATACATCATTTTCGTTGTTGTTTTGCATTTTTGCACTTTTAAAAATTCAACATCTCTTTCCCATAGGGAAGGGCCCTTGTCTGATTCAATGCGGTGATGTATTTAGAGCATTCAGGTAGTAGGTGCTCAGCTGCCTGGACCGAGGCGACCGAAATCCTTTCTCTGTAGCACTCAGCCAGGGGCATGCACTCAGCAGGGGCTCAAGAGCCAGTTGCCAATTTGATTTATGGGCCTTATTATTCCAAGTGTCGGGAGAGAATAGATATTGATTGCAAAGGGCTTAAATAAATAAGTGGATGCATAATCTAGAAAGGGTTGTAGACTGAGGTGAGGGGTTTGTAAAGCAGCTGAAGCAGATGTTGTCATAAACACTGGTCCTCTTGAAAACTGTTCTCGTGGGAGTCATGGGGCAACCAGGGGGCAGGGGTGGGCTGTGGAGTCAGTGGGCATAGCTTCACATCCAGGCTCCATCATGCTACATGCTAGGGGCAAGGCCTTGGGCAGGTCCCCTTGCCTTCTGCTTTCTCAGAAGGATCAAAGCCTTTTGCTGGCATTGTGGGTATGGTGCTTGCATATGTATATGCATATGTGTGTGGTATCTGGCTGCCCTGGCACATAGTAGGTGCTTAATAACCAAAAATACCCTCCTATATTACTGCCTTTCTATTCCATCTGTGCAATAATGTGTGACCTGACAATATGATAAACCATCTCTAGATTCCCCCATAACACTCCCTAAAGTACCAAGAAGAGTAACAGTCCCCCACCTTTAAATCACAGTGTGCCAGTTACTATGGTTGCATAACAACTTACCCCAAAACGTAGTAGCATGAAACATCCATTCATTCTGCTCATGATTTTATAAATGGGGAATTCAGAAAGCGCCCAGAGGAGCTCCTTGTCTCTGCTCTATTGTGTGTGGGCCCTCAGTTGGGAGACTCACAGGCTGGGGGCTGGGGTTGTCGGCAGGCTGGTGCACGTCTGCTGAGAGATGCCAGCTGTTGGCTGAGACCTGGGCTGGGGGGTATCAGCTGGAACACGTGGCCTCGGCTGCCTATACCACGGTGGCTAGTTCTAAGGGAAGCATCTAGAGAGCGTGCCCAGTGGAAACAGAATCCCAGTCAGACAATCATGCAGTGGCAGCACTGACACATTCTATGGCTGATGCAGTTCCAAAGCCTCATCCAGGTTGAAGAGGAGACAGAAATGCCTCTCTTGGTAGGTTAGTGTTGACGTCTCATGGTGAAAAGAGCACGTGGGACAAGATGCATGTTGACAAATACAATCTCCACACCATGTGTCAGGGGGCTTAGTAGATCTCTCATTCCCCAAAGCACTGATGTCTAGGCATGATTATCCCCATCTTAGAGATGCACAAACTAAAGCTCGGAGAGGCAGAGTAACTTGCCTTGGCAATTTATTTAACCTCTCTGAACTTCAGTTACCCCTCTATAAAGTGGGTAGAAAAATCTCTACCTCAATAGATTACTGCAGACCTTCAGTGTTGGAAGGTTGGAGTCCAAGAAGGTGTTTGGTGATCTGGTGCCCCATACTAATGTGAAGCACCAGCGTGACTGTTGTAGCACCATTATTTCCTTACCTTCTTCTCCGGCCATCTGTCAGACACAACCCACAGCCTGAAAGGATCTGGGTTTTCCTCCACATGCCCTCGAGAGCGAGGCTTGTACACCTTTTGGCCGTGGCTCACTTAGGTGAAGCAGGAGCTCTCAGAAACCCCCTTCCTTGCCTGTTCCCATCTTCCAAGAGGAAAAGACCCTTAGGAAGAATGTTAATGTTTGTTTATAAATTCTAAATAATGCTTAGCTTCTAATAACTCATTTAGTGCATTATGAGTAAGTATCGCATTGGTCATACTTAGTGGTGGCAGTCAGCTGCCCTATGTATCTCTCTCCCAGGGGAGCAGAAGGGAGGGCCAGTGTTTCTGGATTACTTCATGGGCCCCGTGAAAACTCTTCTGGCTCTTGAATGGACCAAGGATCATCCTTGGAAAATTACTCTTCTGGGAATCAATCCCAGATCTATTTCCCTCATTGTCAACCTGCCTGCAAGGTCTAAGGCTGGCCTTAAGAGACCCCCGTGTGCTGTGATGCCCATTAAATAGTGTACTCTCCTGTTTATACGTGGTGTGATTCAATTAGGGACGGGGTGGGAGAAAGGCACTGAGCCTGGAGACAGTGTCAGGGAGGCCTGGATGGTGCTCTCGGCCCTCACTTCATGCCTACTGGAGGCCCCACAGTGGCTGGAGCAGGACTGAGGGAGGTGCTGGGCTGCAGCAGTCTCCTTGGGGTTCGGGGCACTCAGGGTGACCTCTAGACTTCAGGTGGCAGGCAACTCTATAACAGAGGTGAGTGTTAATGTCTTAGAGCAGCTTCATGGTCAACAGGAACAGCCAAGGCTGTGCAATTCGGGAGGCCCAGATTTGAATCTGGCTCCAGCCCCCAAAGGAGAGTGAGCCTGGGTCCGGTGAAAGCTTCTGAGCCTCAGTTTCGGTTTCTTCATCTGATCACTGAGTGAAATGAGAGGCAGAGATGTGCTACCCTCCAGCATCGTATCTGGCACTTAGGAGAGGCTCCGTATCCAACTTTGTTTCTATTGCCAATTTTTCATCCTTACAAAATCCACAGAGTGATACCTAGAAGCATTTTTTTTTTTGCTTACAAATGCTGATGTTCATCTGTCTTAGTGACAGGAACAAATCTCTGCCCATGTGCCCAAAGCCTATTTTGACAATCTCTGGGAGGCCCTCCAGCCAGACCACGGAGTTCTCACTACTCCCAGCTTCAGCTCAGTGGGTCCTTAAAAGGTGGGTTCTCTTCCTTACCATTAATCCCCACCATCTCTAACCCATTTCACTACCCTGGACAAAGTAAGTTTTTAAAACTCCAATAACACACGTGAGAAAATTGAGACTCAGAGAGGTGCCATGACTTGCCCAGGGGCTTATAGCACGTAAGTCCCAAAGGCAGGAGGGCTTAGTGCCTCCAGAGTGGATATGCCAGGGGTTGGTGACAAGCCCCACCCCTCCAGCTCAACTCCTCCTCTCTTCCCCACACCAACAAAAGGAAAATGATTTCCCATTCCTGGCTTCTCTGTCAGCCCAGAGAGACCGAGTGAAGAAGAAATACTTCCACGTATACCAGGCTGCTCTTCTGCTGTTTCTCAGTTTTGCTGTCTGTGATTGTTTGAAATCAGTTTCCTGTGAGAGTCTGGGAAATGCAGGTACAGAGGCCCGGGTAACAGCTGCCATCTCAGGCCTGGGTACCTGCTCTCCCAAGTCTATGTCTCAAGGCTGTGTGCTCAGACATGACCATGTTTGGGCATAGAGGCTTGTCCCAGATGAGGACCAACGACTGCCTCCCTGGAGACAGGCTGGGAGGTCAGACTTTCTGCTGGATTTCTGTGGCCTCTTTGGGGGTGGGGGTTGGGGGCCAGGCAGAAAGAAACTGTGTGCCAGCTGAAAACCCACGGGGCACAGGGAGACTGTGAGTACTGCACCCGAGAGCACTTTGGGATGTGATTTCTGCAGACTGGGGTGCGGGGCTGGAGGGAGAGCTGGGGGAAGAACAGCCTGTTATGGGGCAGAGAGGAGGGCAAGTGGTGGGAACCCTTTGGATTGTTAGTCAGGATGCTAGGCCTGTCGTCTGGTAGTCATCTGGGGAGATGGGAGGTGGTTCAGTGGTCAGATCACTGTGGTAGCTCAGTAACCTGGCCCTCCAGGTCCCGGCTTCCAGAATGGCCAGAAGGTAGCAGCCTGGAGATCGAGATCAGTCTTGGCCCTTGTCACCAGTGGGGAGTGGGAGGGGGGCAATAGAGCAGTCCAGATTTCTGCTCCAAACTTTCAGGATAATAATAATAACAATAGCTAATATTTATCAAAAGTTGATACTGGGCCAGACACTGGGATAAATGCATTGTCCTCAATATATCATTTGATCTTTATCAGAACTCTCTGAGGCAGGTACTTTTATTCTCATTTTTCAGTAACTTGGTAGCTAAGTGGCCAAATCAGGATTTGATCCCATATTCAATGACATGCTCAGAACCCTCCCCGTCCCATACCCCACCAAATTCTTAAACACTTGTCTGTTCTTCTCAGGAAAGGGTTGTCAACCCCATTATCAGGTCACACTGGATACTCCAAATTCTTGCCCCCCTTTGCCCTCTCATCTTCCCTAAATTCATCCCAGACCTCAAGTGACCTTTATAAATTGGAAGAGATAGCCCCAAAGCCCAGAGATATTAGAGGAAATATGAGGAAGTTCTTCCTAGAGTCTAACTTAAATCTTTCCTGATGTAGCTAAAACTTGTTTTTCCAAGCCTCAGAGGACATCAACAGTTCTCATTCTTCCTCTTGACCGAAGGCTCTCACCTCAGATGATGAACCCCAACTTCTTGCCCAAATCTTATATCTAAATAGGACCCCATAGCCTTTGTCATGACTCTACAAACCCACTCACTTGGAGTAGGCAAACAGTCTTATCAGAGCACTATGGACAGGTGGACCCTTAACAAGCCTGTCCAGATTCTCTGTGATGGGCAAGTCTCTTTTTTCCTTTCTTCCTGAGTTCCCAGGACTAATAAAACCAAAGCTCCCTTCTTCACCTGCCTCATGAATCCTCAGGGGTCTGCAGAGACATAAAAAGTGGAGGAGGCAGTGCCCCTGGGAAGTGGGGGCTGCTCAGGCAGGAAGGGGAGCCCCCACATGCTTGCACCAGCTTCCCCAGAGGAGATCAGGTTTGTTACAGGCACTGAACCAAGGTTTTCCCCAGTGCCAAAGTATCTGTGTCCCACGGTCCCTGGGGTGGGGAGCAGGTGCCAGTGATCCCTGAAAGTCCTGGAGAAGCAGGCGGTTGGGGCCTTTTGGGCATCTCCAGGTGATCTGGTTATTTTAAACAAACAAAACAAACAAACAAAAAAAACAACAACAACAGGGAAATTTACCAGAAGGCTGGATAGCTGGCAGAAAGTAGATCTCAGGAGGCTTTGTGGCTGCAGGAGGCATGGATAGAGGGGCTGTTTCATACCCTTGAGCGAGTGTCAGAGCCCAGGAGGGGAGGGCAGGAATTTTTGCCTGCCTTGGTGTGGGGTAGTTACCCAGAGGGCTACAGCCAGAAGAAGGGGGAAAGAAGGAAAACCACCAGCAACGTCCCCCATTCTGTGGTGGCCCAGGAGGCTTCAAGTCCTGAAGGAAGAAGGCAGCTGCTGAGGTCATCCCAATGTCTTCTTTCTTGATAAAAAACCTGAATGTGGGAAGCCTCCAGTCCTACCAGCCTTTGGCTGCCTTCCGGGGCCCACATCTCCCCTCTCTGCCTGCTGCCGAGCCCAACCAGCCCGGTTGTGGGATTGTTTCTTGATAGAAATTCTCCCAGTTTCTCTCTAAGTGTCCTGGAAGAATGCATGGATGATCCGCCTGTGTTACTTATTCATTGTATTAGTTTCCTATGGCCCTCGTAATAAATGACATAAATTTGACAGCCCAAAACAATAGAAATGTAATCTCACAGTTCTGGAAGCCGGAAGTCCAAGATCAGCAAGAAGACCCATCGTTCTTTGCCCCCTCCAGCTCCCAGTGGTCACCCGTCCTCACTGCCTGTGACCACCCAGTCTACCCTAATCTCTGTCTCCCTGATCATATCACTTTCTCCTTTTATTCTTTATCTAATCTCCCTCCACCTCCCTCTTCTAAGGACCCTTAGGTTTATACTTTGGGTCTACATGAATAATCTAAGATCATCTTTCCATCTCAAGATCCTCAATCACTTCTGCAAAATTATTGCCATATAAAGTAACATACAAGGAGAGTTGGACCTTAAGAATTCTATGGCTTAGAACATGAAAAGTTTGGGGTCTTACTGCACCTATCACACACTGTGACCTAGAGGAAGCCACTTTTCCTCTTCTGAGCCAGAGGTCCAATCTGCAATTGCCTCTCAGTGCTGGTGCAAGGCTTAGGTGGGGTCAAAAAAGCCCTCTGGAAGTTGCAAAGCACCACATGTAAGTAGGAGTGAGGTTGACATTTGATTACCCCCTTCTCTCACCTGTCCTCCCTTCTCTGAATTACTGTCACCTGTGCTGATCTCACTTCTTTTTGCCTCTGTGGCCCTAGAAATGACCGCTGCCCCCAGTGGCCATGGGGAAGAAGCTGGTGATGGCCCAGAAACGGGGAGAGACTCGGGCCCTTTGCCTGGGCGTGGCCATGGTGGTGTGTGCTGTCATCACTTACTACATCCTGTGCACGACTGTGCTGCCCCTCTACCAGAAAAGGTACCGAACCCTCCTGACCTGCACTCCCAGCTCTCCCAAGGGTCTGGAGTCTGCCAGAAACTGCAGCCTTTTACATATCCTCCCCTACATCCTCATACCAGGCAGGATGGTTGAGACAATGTTCCTTCTTAAGTTCAAGGGTTCAAGCCTAGGGAAGGTGGGATGGACTAAGCCTCCTGTAGTCTGAGATTCTGGGACCTGATGGTAACAGACCCAGGCTGCCTTTCTTTTCTTTTCTTTTCTTTTTTTTAAGAGACAGAGTCTCACTCTATTGCCCTTGGTAGAGTGCTGTGGCATCACAGTTCACAGCAACCTCCAGGTCTTGGGCTTAGGCGATTCTCATGCCTCACCCTCCTGAGTAGCTAGGACTACAGGTGCCCACCACAACACCCAGCTATTGACCCAGGCCGCCTTTCTCACAAAAAATCCAGTGAGAGTTTAATCCCAGGAGGAATCAGAGAATGACAGATGTTTATAGCCCAGTTGCATTGTTCTCTCCCTTCTGAAACCTCTTTGTCGCGGGGTATCCAGCCTCCTGATAAATACCTCAAGTGATGGGGAGCTCACTACCATCCCAAGCTCACCATTTCGTGTTTGGGCTTTCCTGATAAGTAGGCAGTGTCTACATGGAGCTGGCGTCTGCTCCCCTGTAGTTCTGCTGAGGAATCTCAGAGAAGGTTCCATGCCCTTTCTCCTTGACATGTCCACTACCCAAGGTTTTAAAGAAGAGCCATGAAATTCCTGATTCATGTTCTATTTGGAACAGACACACTTAGTACTCTCAGCCCGTCCTTAGAATGTCTCACCCTCCTCTGGGTGCTGCTCACAGCCCCTCCTGTCTGGCAGTGGGCCCTGCAGGATAAAAGGGAGGTGAGTCACAACTGATTCACTTGCATGTTGTGAGCCTGTTGGCCTCTCCCGGGCCTGCTCTGTCCTTGTCCTCACCGTTTGCAACACCAGAGTGATTCCGGGCTGCACGCTCAGCCTAGTGAGGTATCACTCCCAGCCCATCTCCATCATCTTCCCAGCCTCAGATCAGGCCCCCCTGACACCTGCTTCTTTTAGGAGAAAGAGCACAGACTCTGAAGTCCCTCAGACCTGGATTCAAATGCTCTGTGGCCATCTGACCTTTCTGAGCTTCTCCTCCACCTCTGCAAGGTGAAGCTGATGTGCAGAAGAGTCTCAGGCCTTGCTGAGCAGAATCACTTCTGGGAGCTTCCTAAAAAGTGCCAGGGCCCAACCACCTGAGAAATTCTGATTCACTTGCTCTGGGGTGTGGCTTGGACATGGGAATCTTTTTATAAAATCTCCAGGTTTAAGGGCGGCGTCTGTGGCTCAAAGGAGTAGAGTGTCAGCCCCATATACTGGAGGTGGCGGGTTCAAACCCAACCCTGGCCAAAAACTGCAAAAAAAAAAAAAAAACCCCAGGTTTGTAGATGAGTAGTTTGGTTGAGAACCATCTGTGTAGATGCTGTCAAGCCCCTCCCCCCAAGCTCTGATATTCTGATTGCTCCCTGTGCCCAGGGGCTCTGGGGTCCTGCACTTTTAGTGCTGCACGCCTATGGCCAGGTAAGGGTCCCAGCTTTGGGTCTCTTTAAAAGCGCCTAAGGGATCAGGGGCGCAGACCAGGTTCTATAGGTGTCACTCAGTTCTGAAATGTGCTTGTGTGGTCTCCCCAGTGTGTGGACCGAGGAGTCTACGTGCCACCTGATTGAGACCAACATCAGGGACCAGGAGGAACTGGAGGGCAAGAAAGTGTCCCAGTACCCCTGCCTGTGGGTCAATGTGTCAGCTGTGGGCAGGTGGGCTATGCTGTACCACACGGAGGACACTCGGGATCAGAACCAGCAGGTACTGAGCTGGGAGGATGGGTACACATCCTTGTGCCCCTGGCTGGCATGGGAACCTGCCCTCATCTGTCCTGGTCTCCAGGGCTGGGAAAGATTAACTCACTTGTCCAGGGTCCCACAGCTGGAGTGAGGTTGGTCCAACCCCCGTGCCCCTGTGCTGGACTCAGACAGACTTGGATTCAAATACACCACTCTCTGGCTGGGAGACCTGGGTGTGCCCCTCAGCTACTCTGTACCTATTTCCACTTTTGTGAAGTGGGATACTAACACTCACCTTGTGGTGCTGTGCTGTGGTTGGAGACACCGTGTGTAATGTGCCAGGCTCGGCACTGGGGAGAGAGTGGGCACTCAGAAAAAGCAGCCATTAGTGTTACTGCTTACCATCAACACACTGAGCTGACCTCATGGAGTGTAACCCCTGGGGCTCCCCAGGAAACCAGGGACCTGGGGCTGAAACAACCACCACAGACATTCAGGCGATATTCCCATTCTCACCTCCCAGCATCTCACCACCCTCCCCCTTAAAGCCCAAAATCCACCATCATAGCCCTTCCTGGAAAGGAAATATCAGTGGGCTTGTTTTCTTCCCTTCTCCCTTCCTCTCTTCCTCCCTCCCCCCTTCCTTCCTTCTCTCTCTCTTCCTCCCTCCCCCTCTTCCTTCCTTCTCTCTCTCTTCCTCTCTCCCCCTCTTCCTTCCTTCTCTCTCTCTTCCTCCCTCCCCCTCTTCCTTCCTTCTCTCTCTCTTCCTCCCTCCCTCTCTTCCTTCCTCCTTCCCTCCATTCATTAGCAGTTGAGCACTTCCTATGTCAGAGCTGTAGGACTAGGGAGCTGAGAGCTCATACATGAACAATACCTAATGCGGGGCAGGAGGGAGGGCAGGGCTGGCACCATAAAGAACAGAGAAAGTTACAGGGGTTAAAGGAAAGGGCAGTGTTTTCCAGCTGGCAGTGAGGTGAAGTACAAGTATCACAGAGGCATCCAAGTGAGGCTCCTAAAATCAGTCCAGCACTGGATGCACAGGAGCCTGAGGAGCTTGCAAGGGTGCATATGAGAAGGGGTGAGCGTGAAAGGGGGCACTCATAGAAGGGGGTGTGCATGGAAGGGGTTGCACACAAGGGGGCACACACAGAGCAGGGTGGGATCTGCACCAGCTGCACGTGAAGGGGGTACACACGGAAGGGGATATAGAACAGGGCATGCAGGGCCCAGGCAGGGGCTGGGTGGGGACAGGGATCAGAAGGCTGACTGTAGAAAATAACCCATACGGAGTATATCTAGCTGGAAAGGGTTGTAAGGGCAAATTGAGATCTGTTCCCTGAAGATCTGTGGTACCAAATCATTGAACAGAAATGTGAGCGTGCAAGCCAGGACCTCTCAACTCAGGTTGTGCATTAGAATAACCTAGGGATATTAGAAACAAAACCAGGGGCCTCCAGCAGACCCACTGAGCAGACCCTCTAGGCAGAGATCCGTTTGTGGAGTTCATAGGTGACTTTAAGATTTGGAATCATTGCTGTGAGCCAATGGAGTCCTGGAGGCAGGATCAGAGTGATACCAGTCTGCTGGAGACAGCCGGCAGCTGTGAGGGTTCAGGCACTAGATAGAGAGGCTAGGACCACCTCTTTGATGGAGATATGGGCCTGCAGTGGGGGGGCGGGGCTGCTGACAGTCAGAGTTTGGTGGCTGATGGGATGAGTAAGGGCAGGGAACCTGGGGTGGGGTGGAGGTTGTGGGATCATGACAGTCCCGGGGCTATCGGGCAGAAGTGGGCTTGGGCAGTGCAGGGTGGTCAGACCCACGCTGTCCTAACTAGCATGACTAGCCCCGTGAGCGAGGAAAGAACCTCACGACTCACCCAAATTAGCTCATACTCATAACCCCTGCCTCTTCTTTGCGGTCACACAACTCAGAACTGATGGTTGAACCCAAGCCTGTCTGGCTCCACAGCTGCACCTTAGCTTAAGGGGCTGTTACCCAAGGTCACAGGCAGAGACACTGGGAACATTGGCCCAGGCCCCGTAGCTCTCAGCTCAGGACTCTGGGTTATAGACTCCTGAGGACCCTGCAGTGCCCAACAACTCTGAATGCCTTATTCCTCAGGAGGCAGCTTCTCCCCAGCCTCAGCTACTTCCTGGCTGGCTGGGCACCTTCGTCTGAATGCAGCACACCATTTTCCAGGCTCTCAGAACACACTGCAACCCTCCTCTGTGATGCTGGACTGAATGTCACCAAGGCAGACAGCTTTGGGGTGGGCCTTCCAGCAAATCTTGAGAGTAACAGGCAGGGTGGGGGGAGGGCGGTGCATGTGGCTCCGGTGCCGGCCCCATATATCGAGGCTGGTGGGTTCAAGCCTGGCCCTGGCCAAACTGCAACAAAAAATAGCTGGGTGTTGTGGCAGGAGCCTGTGGTCCCAGCTACTCGGGAGGCTAAGGCAAGAGAATCACCTAAGCCCAGGAGTTGGAGGTTGCTGTGAACTGTGACGCCACAGCACTCTACCAAGGGCAACAAAATGAGACTCTGTCTCTAAAAAAAAAAAAAAACAGGCCATGGGGAGAAGCTGGCTCAATGCTTGCCATTCTCACTTTTACACATTTTGATCTTGAACATGATTTCGTTAAGTACATGAAGGCATCACAAAGTCTCTCAAAATTAAGTGCAGGAGGAAATCACACATTCCTGGGTTCCACCCCAGTGATTTAGAGTGAGCGGGGACCTGTGCAGCCCTGCAGCTATTCTGCTGCGGGTGGTGGCAGGGACCGCACTTGCTGAATATTTCCCAGAGGATCACACCGGCAATATTCAGGCCTCCCAGCACCAAACAGAGATAAAACCAGGAATTGCACTTGGTGCCATTTTTGTTGAACTTCCAGCTGGGCCTCATCTGAACAGGCCAGAGGTTCCTAACCATAATGAAGCTCTTTTGTGCACTCTCTCTTTCCTTTGCATCCCAGGGTCTGATACTGGCTTGCCAACAGATTTTGTTGGGTTCACAAAGAGTGACACCTCAAAGCATTTCAATCTGAATTTTTGCCCATATTTTCAAATTGTGAGAGTTCCCATTAAAATTAGGTTTTCTGACTTCTCTTGAAATGTTAACGGTCTGACAATCCAACCTGAACCTTCTGGCTGGCCTAGTCTCTGTTGTCCAGAGGGAGTGGTGACTGCCAGTCTGGATGCAGATGGTTCTTTCTATTTCCCCAGGCCTCACCACTCCCTGACAATTTTCCCTGGCACCAAGGCAAGTGAAATTTGGCACCTGTCATCTCATTGCCTTGCCTGCTTCACTCACATTACTCGAGTCACACAGGCAGTTGAGCACGTGACCTCTGCCCTGTATACACATACAGACCCCACTTGGCCTGTGTCACCCACTGGTTTCCTTAGACAGGTATGTTTGGAGTTCTTCTTTAATGGTATCCTTTGAGGACAATCTTGCTATTAACTCATTTAAGTGATGGAGATACCAGGGCTCAGAAAGGGTGAGAAGTTTGACTAAGAGCTTAGACATAGTAGAAGCAGAGCCAGGACTGGAGTGAGGGCCCACATGTCCAGCTGTGTACAGTGTGTCCACTGAACAGTTCAGGGCCATCCACACAAATGGCACAAATGAGAACGCGCCCTCCAGGCCAGCACACTGTGCAGCCTGCCAAGCTTTAGGCTAGAGTCCTGACTCTCATCCAGTGGCTGAATGCCGAAGCTGGCATTTTCCTTTACTCCATTCATCCCAGGCCCTTACCCTGGGTCCTGAGAAACAGGGACCTTCAACCCCATGGATGCTATCACTTCTCCCCTACAGTGCTCCTACATCCCTCGCAGCCTGGACAACTACCAGAAGGCACGGGCCGACGTGGAGGAGGTCAGAGCCAAATTCCACAAGCGCCAGGACTTCTACTGCTTCTCAGCGACTCAGGAGAATGAGACCAGTGTGCTATACCAGCGCCTCTATGGGCCCCAGGTCCTCCTTTTCTCCCTCTTCTGGCCTACCTTCCTACTGACTGGCGGCCTCCTCATTATCGCTATGGTGAAGCTTAACCAGTCCCTCTCCATCCTGGCAGCTCAGAAGTAGACCCATCTATGCCACACCGTGGCCTGGACCACAGGGCCCTGGGGTCCCGCTTGCATTCCCATGACTACCCCACCTCCCTACCCCTGCTCTTCCCTTCCACTCCACCCTGTCTTATATCACTTGGTTGACCTTTGGGGAATCCTTTTGTTAAGTCATTTCCTGCTCGAGAATATGCAATGGCTCCCTAGTGCCTTAGCAGACACAGGCTGCCAGTTACAGCTCTCCAGTCAACTGACTCGTACCTGTTTTCGACTGTGTCACTGTGTACCCCACAGACAATGATGATTGTTACCTCTGTGCCTATGTTTTCTCTGTTGGCTCAAAGGGCTGCCCATCCCACCCAGGAAGCTGTCCTTAGCAAACCTCAGTTCTTTCTTTGAATCCCATAATAAAGACAATAGCAGCTCCCATTGATAGAGCACATTTAGATGACTGCTGCTTTTCAGCATTCTCAGGGCTATACCCAACAGATTGCAACATGCAACATAACAAACAGCTTTAAGGAAGTATACCAAAATGCATCAAAATTTTAACAATGGAGTGATGGTTAACGTCAATTTTCTCCCATAGTCTCCTTTTTATTTTTAGTATTTTTCTAAATTTTTGATAATAGGAAGGTAGTATTATTTATTTTTAATCAGAAAAGCAACAATAGATGCTATTTTGGAAAAGGTTGACAGGGCAAGTTTGCTCATGGGTCCAGTCAGAGGTAGCTGAGAACACGAAATCACGGGCGCCTTCTCTGGAGGAAAGATGATCACACAGACAAGGGTTTGTGAATTGTACTAAAGGGAAATACTTGGGTGCTGAGCCTGCCAGGGAAGTCTGTCTCAGACTTACCTCTACCATAGCCACCCCGAGATGTTTTCCTTGAGCAGTGATTCTCAAGGTGTGGTCCTTGGACCAGATCGGGGTCCCAAGGAGACTTGAGAGAGATGCACATTCCTAGGCCTCCATCCTGGTCCTACGGACACAGAACAGCTGCGTGGGTGGGGGCAGTGCTGTGTGTCTTAACAATGGTGGCTGAGGATTCTGACAGCACGCATTGAGTGTGAGGGCCGCGGTGTACGGAGTAAGTGCCCCGTCACTAGGCTTTTCATGGTAGAGAAGTGACTATTCCACAGGTGAGTCCTGAGCTGGGGGCGAAGTGAGGCTGGTCTCCCAGAGTTCCTCCAGGTATTGCAATTCTGAGACACAGTCTTTGGGTTTGAATTCTTTCTCTACCTGTGCCAGATGTCTTCTCTCTGGTTGTTAGGGGTTATTTTTGTCTACAATATGGGGACTCTTCCTTTTGGGTAGTTGGGAGGGCTGGATGAAGATGTGGTACATAGTAGGTGGCCATAATGGAAGCTGTTGTTAATCAGGATAGTAAGTCACGAATACTCAGAAACTTCTGGATGAAGTTATACTGATGATGTGATCAAACACATGCTGGTGAGTATTGATTATATGCCTGGCACTGTGCTATGCAGTTTGCCTTATAAAACCTCATAGGAGGCTTGGCACCTGTGGATCAAGTGGCTAAGGCGCCAGCCATGTACACCCAAGATGGCGGGTTCGAATCCAGCCCAGGCCCGCCAAACAACAATGATGGCTGCAACCAAAAAATGGTCGGGCGTTGTGGCGGGCGCCTGTGGTCCCAGCTACTTGAGAGGCGGAGGCAGGAGACTCGCTTGAGCCCAGGAGTTGGAGGTTGCTATGAGCTGTGATGCCATGGAACTCTACCCAGGGGGATAGCTTGAGGCTCCTTCTCAAAAAAAAAAAAAAAAAAAACCTCATAGGAAGTGAGATGCTACTGATCCTGCCTCATAGATGAGGAAAAAGGATATAAGACAGTGGTGAAGAATGTGGATTTGGGATGTGTACTATCTGGGTCACATATACAACCC